>JBBBDQ010001188.1:1210000-1497500 GCA_037127315.1 Ascarosepion bandense
GATAGTTAGATAGATATGAACAGTATGTGATAGATAGATAGATAGATAGATAGATAGATAGATAGATAGATAGATAGATAGATAGATATGAACAGAATGTGATAGATAGATAGAATGTGATAGATAGATAGATAGATAGATAGATAGATAGATAGATACGAACAGAATATGATATATAGATAATTAGATAGATAGATAGATAGATAGATAGATAGATAGATATGAACAGAATATGATATATAGATATTTGGATAGATAGTTAGATAGATATGAACAGTATGTGATAGATAGATAGATAGATAGATAGATAGATAGATATGAAGAGTATGTTATAGATAGATAAATAGATAGATAGATAGATAGATAGATAGATTTGAACAGTATGTGATAAATAGATAGATAGATAGATAGATAGATAGATAGATAGATAGATAGATAGATAGATATTAACAATATTTGATAGATAGATGTTTTCCTAGGGTTTTTCACATTTTCCCTGATCAAGTATACGATGTCTCTTAATGATTTTCTCTTTTGACAGCATTTTCTCCTACGTTTTTGACTAAGATAGTGTTGTGGATCCCGACAAAGGGGTCCGCACAAATAAATAAACAACGACCAGTAATTGAGATAGAAAATAAGTCTATTAACGTAAGGATAACCCTAACCCATGAAAGACGATTAGTAGTCCCGAAATACAGGTAAGTAAAAAGTTTATGTATAGGTCTCTGGAAGTGAAGCCGTAGTATATTGAGTATGTCCGCGTCGGAAGCTGATGGGTACTGCGTAATAATCTTCTCGATGAGTGGAGCACAGAGCTATTATGAGCTACTGTTTATTGACTGCTAATTTTTCTCTGGACTCTCGTATTCTCCGGTACCTCTCTAGGAAAACACAGTATTCAGTATTTATTCCCCCCCCCCGCTACGAGTGCAAAACGTGGCACAAAGCCTTTTGTTCTGCTATTTATTCACAAGGTATTTTGTAACGTAGGCCCTCCGGGCCCTATAGCCCAGCCAAAAATATCTGTCTCATTTTGCCTAGTCGTGGCTCTACTCATCGGCGGAGCCAAGACTAGGTTAATGCTCTCCGCCCGAAGGCAGAAAACTGACAGTGTCACAGGAAATACCGCGAGAAAACGCGACGTTCTGTCATTTATTCACCCTCCCACTGAGGCAAAAGGCTGCACAAAGCTTTTTTAACGTGGGTCCTCCGGGCCATATACCTCAGCCACAAATATGTCTAATTTTACCTAATCGTGACTCAACCCTTCGGCGAAGCCACGACTAGGTTATTGCTCTCCGCTCGAAGGCAGAGAGCTGACAGTGTCAAAGGAAATACCGCGTGAAAACGCGGTGTTTTGTTATTTATTCCCCCTCCCACTGGTGAAAATACTGCAAAAGAAAGTTTTTAATAGTGGGTCCTCCGGGCCATATTACCCAGCCAAAAATATCTGTCTCATTTTGCCTAGTCGTGAGTCTACCCATCGGCGGAGCCAAGACTAGGTTAATGCTCTCCGCCCGAAGGCAGAAAACTGACAGTGTCACAGGAAATACCGCGAGAAAACGCGGCGTTCTGTCATTTATTCACCCTCCCACTGAGGCAAAAGGCTGCACAAGGCTTTTTTAACATGGGTCCTCCGGGCCCTATACCTCAGCCACAAATACCTGTCTAATTTTGCCTAATCGTGTCTCAACCATTCGGCGAAGCCACGACTAGGTTATTGCTCTCCGCTCGAAGGCAGAGAGCTGACATTGTCAAAGGAACTACAGAGAGAAAACGCGGTGTTTTGTTATTTATTCACCCTCCCACTGGGTAAAATGCTGCAAAAGACCCTTTTTAATAGTGGGTCCTCCGGGCCATATTACCCAGCCAAAAATATCTAATTTTACCCAGTCGTGACTCTACCCTTCGGCGGAGCCACGACTGGGTTGCTGCTTTGAGGCAGAGAGATTGACAGTGTCAAAGGAACTACTGCGTGAAAACGCGGCGTTGTTATTTATTCACCCTCCCATTAAGGTGAAATGAGGTACAAGGCTTTTTTTAACGTGGGTCCTCCGTGCCATATAGCCCGACCACAAATATCTGTCTAATTTTGCCCAGTCATGACCTGTTTTATGTATAATGTAAATGCATTGCTAATGACTTTACTATAGGAAGGCAATGAAAATCAGGAATAATGGGATTATCAGTGGTCAGGAATTAATGCAAGCATTACTGATAGAATAGGGTTATTATATATATAATGGAAATGCATTGCTAATGATTTTACTTTAGCAACTCATTTAAAATCAGAAGAAAGAGATTGACAGCGGTCAGAAATTCATGAAGAGTTTATTTTAAACATAGGATTATTATATATATATATATATATATATATATATATATATATATGTGTGTGTGTGTGTGTGTGTGTGTGTGTGTGTGATAGAAGTGTTTTACTTTATTTTGCTATACGAAAGCACTGGAAATCATATGAGGTCTGTAATAAATGGAAGCATTTTCTTTTTATAGAAACACCAGACCTCAAGTGAAATAACTATATAGAATCCATAGCTAAATTCGCTGCTAAGAAAGTCGGTTCTCTGTGTAGGGCCAGGAAGTCTTTCCCGTGTCCCAAACAATCTTGCATATATATAAGTCTACCATCCGCCTGTGCATTGAGTATTGCTGCCATATCTGGTCGGGTGCTCCTGCTATCCACTTAGGT
The DNA here is from genome assembly GCA_037127315.1 of Ascarosepion bandense. Taxonomy (NCBI): domain Eukaryota; kingdom Metazoa; phylum Mollusca; class Cephalopoda; order Sepiida; family Sepiidae; genus Ascarosepion; species Ascarosepion bandense. The sequence continues at coordinate 1,212,711 of JBBBDQ010001188.1, forward strand.
GTCCTCGACCGAATCCAATGGAGAATCTGTAATGTGATTGATCCCGACTTGGCAGCTAAGATACAGTCGCTTTCTCACCGATGCAGTGTGGCTTCCCTGTGTCACTTCTACAGATATTTTCACGGCTTCTGTTCCGATGAATTTAGCACAATGGTACCCCCTATGTACGAATTTCTTCGACCCACAAGATTAGCAACTAGGTTCCATCCTTTTACTGTGAAACCAATAAATTGTAAACGCAAATTCTACTCCAGCAGCTTCTTTTCTCGAAATTCCAGCCTGTGGAATTCTCTTCTGCATACTTGCTTTCCTGACAGTTATAATCTCCAAGAATTTAAATGTAAAGTCAATAGTCATCTCCTATCTCACTAACCTGCATCCTCTCTCTCATGCTTTCTTTATCCACCCCACTCTCATCAGTACTCTCTTTCCTCGCCTACTCTCTTCTTGACACCCCCTGCAACCTCTCACACATCATAACATTCCTCGTCATCCCCCCCCACTCTCATCAGTACTCTCTTCCCTCTCCTACTCTCTTCCTGACACACTCTGCAACCTCTCACTCCTCATAACATTCCTCCTCGGTCCCCCCACTCTCATCAGTAATCTTTCCCCTCTCCTACCTCTCTTCCTGACACCTCCTGCAACCTCTCACTCTTCATAACATTCCGCCTATGTAACCCCCTACACAACAGTGGCAGTAAAATGCCTTGCTTGGGACGACATGATTAAAAAAAAAAGTAAAAGAATTTATAATTATCTTAAAGATTAACCACTGGCCTCTAGCTCTCTCCACTCCCCTATATAACCTTCCCTTTCTCCATCTATGTATCTGTCATCGCACCTGCTTTCTCAGCTTTCTATTGTTCCTTTCTAACTAGTTTGTACTCCTTACTCTTTTCTAATTAATCTTGTTACATTTATGTAACCCCTTGCACATCAGTGGCGTTTCCGCCTTGCTCGGGGTGAAAGGATTAAAAAAAAAAAATTAATCAGATCTTTAACTGTATTTACCGCTAGGAATGTTGGGTTTCTGTGTCGGGCTTGATAGGTTTTCTCGTCAGAATTACATTTGTACATTTAGAATTTTATCATTTGTTCGTTCATTGGTTACTGATGCCTAACTGGTCAGGTGCTTCTGCTATTCATATCGAGGTTCTCGAACCAAAGAATAATCTACAATGTAATCGATCCTGACTTAGATTCTCTCGACTTCAGTCATTTTCTCACCGACGTGACGTGGCTTCCCTCTGTCTTTTCTACAAATATGTTCATGGAAACTGCTTTGAGGAGTTTTTCCCTGATGCCCCGACTACATAAATTTAATTTTGGCATCCTTTTACCGTTTATATTCTTAAATGTAGCGTTACATCTATTCGAATTGATTCTTTTCTCGCACTTCCCAACTGTGGGACTTTTTTCCGTTTACTTGTTTCATTGATAGTTACAATGTCCAAAAATTCAAATGCCATCTTCTGTCTTCTTGAATCCTATTCTTCTTTGATCCTTTCTTTAATACCACGTGTACCCAATCTTTTTTCTCACAGTAAACCTCTTGCGAATTAGTAGCTGTCCCGCCATGATTAGGGTGAAATATTTAAAACAAATAAATAAAATAAAATAAAAAAATTGAAAAAATTACTATAAAGTAAATGACTTAATAATTTTAGAGCAGCAATACACTGAAATCACGAAGAAAGGGATTTGTATAATAATTAATATATATATATATATATATATATATATATATATATATTCCTCATCAACTTACAAGACTGCTTCTCAGCTAATCAGTGTGGCTAGACATCCACTTGCATCCGGCCGGGTTTGAAACTCCACCAATTTGATGTGAGTTGGAGTCGCTAACCCTAAGCCATGGGCACATGGGATCAGAGACGGGAAATTTTAATGTTTTATATATAAGCAGCGTATACACACACACGCACACACACACACGCGCACGCGAACACACACACACACACGCGCACACACACACGCACACGCACACGCACACACACACACACATATATATATATATATATATATATATATATAGGAAAAACTACTAAGAAGTTGTAAGTTAACAATGTATTTTTGACAGTATTTATTTATTTCTATTATTATATATGTATATATATATATATATATATATATATATATATATATTTGATATTTGAGACCGGCCTCAGCCTTTCATCAGAAACAAATGATTTTAAAATTTAAACTAGAAGCGTCCGTCGCGAGAAGCGTCCGTCGCGTGATGTATAAAGCAACAGAGATTGAATATTTTTAAACGGAAGCCTAACTGTAATAATTCTTTTAAAGGTTCTTTTAACGAAAATTTTTAAAGTGTATCTAAAAAATGTCCACGATGATAATATCCTACTAACGATGGACGTTACGTCTGTGTACACGAACATTCCACTTGTTAAAGAGGTATCAGCTTACCATAAGTTCCTCAGTTCCTCTATTGCTTTCTACATCACGCGATAGACGCTTCTAGCAACGGACGCTTCTAATTTAAATTTTAAAATCATTCTGTTTCTGATGAAAGGCCGATACCTGTCTGAAACTTTTTTTTAATCATTTCACCCCGAGCAAGGCGGAAATGCCACTGATGTGCAGGGGGCTACATAAAGGTAAAACGATTAATTAGAAAAGAGTGAGGAGTACAAACTAGTTAGAAAGGAACAATAGAAAGCTGAGAAAGCAGGTGCGATGACAGATACATAGGTGGAAAGAAAGGGAGGGTTATACGGGGGTGGGGAGAGAGCTAGAGTCCAGTGGTTAGTAAATGAGTATTGACTTTGCATTTAAATTTCTGGATGTTGAAGCAGTCAGGAAAGCAAGAATACGGGAGCGAGTTCCACAGGCGGGAAGTGCGAGAGAAGAAGCTGCAGGAGTAGACTTGTCGTCTGCATTTGGCTAACCTGACTGTGAATGGGTGGGACCCAGTTGCCAGTCTGGTTGCACGAGTAAACACCTGTTGAGGAGGCACCAGTGACTTAAGTTCGTCCGAGCAGAAGCCATGAAAGTATTTATAGAACAGACAAAGGGAGGCCACATTTCGACGATGGGGAAGTGGCTGCAGTCGAGTCGACAGATCAGTATCTATCACATTACAGACTCTCCTTTGGAGCCTGTCAAGAACACTGAGGAGAACGGCAGGGGCGCCTGACCATAAATGGCAGCAGTACTCCATGCACGGACGGATGGTTGACTTGTATATATGCAGGATGGATTCAGGTGGAAAAAACATCCTGGATCGACATAGTGACCCAACCTTCTTAGCAGTAGATTTTGCTATGAATTCATTATAGTGGTTCCATTTGAGGTCTGAGGACAGGGTAAGTCCGAGGAGATGTAGTGTATTGCTCTCCGGGAGAATCGCTTGGTCCATGCTTATGGGAGGCAGGAGAGGTTGCCTGTAATGATTGACAGACAACAGCTTGGTCTTAGACGAACTGAAGTTGACAAGCCACTTCATGCCCCAGTTCACCACAGAGTGTAGATCCCGTTCAAGATCAGCAGCGAGATTATGTCTGTCCGCCACGACAGTTTTCTTACTGGTGCGGGAGTATATTGTAGTGTCATCTGCGTAGATGCCTACTTGGGAACTGATTTCATCTGGGAGATCGTTGATGAAAATAAGGAAGAGCCTCGGGCCCAGGATAGAGCCCAGTAGGACACCAGCATTCGTGCTGTAGGACGAAGAGGTACGCCCATTCAGAACAACCTTCATTTGGCGGTTATTTAAGAAAGATTGGATTAGGTCAAGCAGGCGACCGGTAATACCATAACCGCGTAGTTTGCATAGGAGGCCAGAGTGCCAAACACTGTCGAAAGCCTTGGAGATGTCCAGAGCTACCGCGCGAGCCTCGTCAGACTCATCAAGGGCCTGTAGCATGTACTCCGTTACGGTTGTTAGAAGGTCGGCCGTGGACCTGGCAAAGCGGAATCCATATTGCCTGTCAGAGAAGAGTTTGTGGGCGGTGAGATGATGAACTATTTCAGCATTGATTATAGCCTCGAATACTTTCCCGAATATTGGTAGAAGACTGATAGGGCGATAGTTCTTAAATACAGAAACGACTGAAGAGAACTTCCAGCATGCAGTAAAGCAGGAAGCAGAAAGGCAGTAGTTAAATAGTTTAAGAGAGGACAGGGGAAAGTTCAGGAGCACACCTCTTAAGGACTATCACCGGGATTCCATCGTCTCCACACGCCTTATGGGGATCGAGTTTTGAAATTACTCGGGATACTACTGTCGGGGTAATATATACGTCGTGCAGTTTGGCCTCAGTTCTAATAGGGAATCGGGTGGGTGTACTCCGGACGAGTCGAATGTGGAGTTGGATGAGAATCTGTGGGCAAAGCACTCAGATTTGTCCGCAGATGTCGTGAGAACCTCAAATTCATGGATTAATGGAGGTATTGAGGATTTCCTATTGTTGAGCACTCGTTTGCAAATCCTCCAATAGTCCTTGGAGCCGAACTTGCAGTCAGCTATGCGCTGTCTCATTATCTCAGCAAACAACCGTTTGGCGTCATTTAGGGTTCTCTTGCACTCATTGCGAGCAGATATGAACAGGCGCCTATTGTGATCAGTTGACTGTCTCCGGAATAGACGGAAGTAATGGTTCCTGTGGGCAATGGCGGCTGAGCAGGCCGGAGAGAAAATATCAAATATATATATATAATAAAAGAAATAAATAAATACTATCAAGAAATATATTTTTAACTTACAACTTTTTAGTCGTTTTTCCTATATATATTAAGACAGCATACATGTATTATTATTATACTATATATATATATATATATATATATATATATATAGCATAGTGATGATCCACGTATACGGTCTTAATATGTATAAGAAAGAATATTAAAACGTTAGGAGTTTGAAAATGTGTTTTTTTGACAGTATTTGTTTATTTCTACTCTTAAATTTCATCTTAACATACAATAATTTTAAATTCAACAACAAAAACTATTTACAGATCAGTGGTACAGCAATGGGCACGAAAATGGCACCTACTTATGCCAATATCTTTATGAACATTATAGAAAGAAAGATACTAGACAATTCACAATACAAACCATCACATTATTTTAGATACATTGATGACATTTTCTTAGTATGGACTCATGGAGTAGAAAAATTAAAACCTTTTTTTACTTTCTGCAACAACTTCCATAATACAATTAAATTTACCATGGAGTACTCAAACACATCCGTCCCTTTCTTAGAAGTCATGATAAACTTAAACAAACATACACTTCCCACCAATCTATACAACAAAACCACAAACCAACATAAATTCCTACACTTTAACAATTGTCATCCCCTTAAATTAAAAAAATCTATCGTATACAGCTCATTTCTAAGAATCAAACGCATATGCTCGGACCATCCAGATTTTCTAAACAACATTAACAACCTAACAAAGCAATTTCTAAAATGTAAATACCCAATAAAAATAATAAAAGAAGCACTAAATAAAACCATCCACATAAATCGTAACACACTTCTCACATACAAGAAAAGAAAAGACAACAACTGAATCCTCATGGTTTTTAAACACAATCAACATTCACACGCACTTATCAAAAATTTAAAAAATGATTACAAGAACCTCCAATCAAACAAAAAATCAAAGACATTTTCGATAAACCACCCATAAATGCAATGAAACAAACACCCAACCTATCAACTATTCTCATTTCTAACAAATATCTAAAAAACACAAACCTATCAGGGAATTTAAAATGTCAGAAACCCAGGTGCCTAATTTGTAAACATTTGGTAAACAACACAATAGTCTCTGTACCCAACACCAAAATCAAATTGCAGCCACCACGCTCCACTTGTGACAGCGAAAAAATTATATACTTCCTCTTTTGTTCAATATGTCCCAATAGTGGATATATTGGCGAATCCGGTAATAGCTTTAGATTTCGCTTCAATAATCACAAACTTAATATACGCCAAAATAATCAATATTCCCCAGTAGGAGCACATTTCAATCAACCGGGTCACATCTTAGAAAATTGCAAATGTTTACTAATAGACTCCAATGTTCGTTCTACATACGCACGCAGAAAGAAAGAAAAATACTGGATTTTAAAATTAAATACACACAAGCTAGGGTTAAATAGGATCTTAGGTGCTTTGAATCTTTACAAATACTTAAATAACTAAAATATTTTAGATACATTTAAAAATATTTTTTAAACATTTTTAGATACAATTAAAAAAAAAATCTAAAAAAAATTTACAAGCATTATTAAAGATAGGTTTACATTTACAAACATAATTTTAAAAAAATCTGTCGCTTTCAACGTCACTTGATTTAAAAACAAAAACTCTCTCCACAAACGCGTCACGTGATGTAAACAAACGCGTCACGTGATGTAAACAAACTCTTCACTGACGCTTTCGCGAAATCTCGCGAAATACGTTACTAATTCAAATTTTAAAATCATTTGTTTCTGATGAAGGACCGAGGGCGGTCTGAAATATAAAATATAATAGTAGAAATAAACAAATACTGTCAAAAAAAAGCACATTTTCAAACTCAAAACGTTTTAATATGCTTTCCTATATATATATATATATATATATATATATAGTATAATACAGTATATAGTATAATATATATATATATAGTATAATACAGTATATAGTATAATATATATATATAGTATATATATATATATATATATATATATATATATATATATATATAGTATAATATATATATATATATATATATATGAACAAACGGATGTCGATATGTAAAGACACAAGTTTATTCGACTGAAGAGAGTGAACTTTAGACTCGAAACACGTCTAGCGACATAAATAACATTATGGAAAACTTGATATATCATATAAAAAGCAAATAATATTAAGAATAATAGCAACAATAAATGTACACTCGCACTTTTTCTTCTATATCAATTTCTTTCGTTGGAACAACCCCTATTTCTGTTCTCAATATATATATATATGTGTGTGTGTGTGTGTGTGTGTGTGTGTGTGTGTGTGTGTGTGTGTGTTTGTAGGAATTAATACAAGCAGTTTTGCTTGAAAAATGTAAATGCTTTTTTCAATAACAATAATACAGATTATTTGTTAGCGAATAAAAAAAACTCAAAGTAACTATTTCAAAATTGTTTCCGCGAAATAAGGAAACCGTTTTTATTATTTTTTTATTCAACCATATTTATTTTTCATTTGTTATCAATTAAAATTTTAACTACGATAAGTCCGTTATCAGGTCACAAAAACAGTGAAGAATCAAGACATTTTGAAGCGTCGTTTCCCTTTAAGAGCTGAGAATCTTCTTTGAAATTTCTCCGTTCGCTTTTAATGTTGGCACAGATGCACAGTTTACCAGTTGGTGGCTGTTCGTTTCTTCAGGTAGGCGGAGATTTTGGAGTGGGCAGCGACGCGATTCCTCAGGGCAACCAAGTTCGGGTAGTTGCTGAACAGGGACTGGTCTTCCATGTAGGGACTCTCAAGACAACAGTAGCACATCATATCACAGAGCATCATCTATGAAACGGAAGATAGAAAGGGTTTCAATCATTGTCTTCCCAACGTTTCATTTTGTTGTGACCTGTGTGGGCCAGGAAGAAAGACACGGAAACAATATGGTAGGTTCAAACAGTGTATTAGAATAACAGAACATATATACAAATACGAATGTTACTAGTCAGAAAATGTAAGTGTATGTTCGAACTGTATAGTTACATTGCGTCTCGACTGCCTCAGAAATGCCTGATAGTTGCGTCCCCGGAATTCTCGCAGGTTATTATTTATTGACGGAGGAAGAGTTCATTTTTATAGATAGGGCACCATAACGCATTTCTATAACATGCAACAAAAAGAAAAAAAAAACATTTCTCTCTCCTTCCGCACTATTTCTGCCTCACCCAACTATCTATCTATCTATCTATCTATCTATCTATCTATCTATCTATTCCAGTTTGTTTATCTATCTATCTATCTATCTATCTATCTATCTATCTATCTATCTATCTATCTATCTATTCCAGTTTGTATCTATCTATCTATCTATCTATCTATCTATCTATCTATCTATCTATCTATCTATCTATCTATCTCTATCTATCTTCTTTGACTTACCCTTTATATAAAACACTTTCTGGTTTGGACGACCTGCTTTGAAATATAGCGAACAACAACAGCTCTATATATATATATATATATATATATATATATATATATCAGCATGCAGTGTGGGTATGAGTTATACTTAGCTATGGCTTCTTCCCTCGAACCACTGCTAAAACCGACTGTGGAACCAATTCCCAAGTGGCTCTTTACCCGATCACTACAATCTTATCCTTTTCAACTCTAGGGCTATCTACTCATTTCGCCACCGATCCTCATAAAATGCCTCTTACTCTTTAAGCATCTACTATGTAAGCAATTATTATTCCACTCTTTCCTCGAACCAGTGCTCTATGGAACCGGCTCCCTAGAGGATGTTTCCTCGATCACTACAACCTTAACATGTTCAAGTCTAGGGTTAATCTTTATCTTCTCCTCCTATCCTCATGAACTGCCTCTTACTCTTTAAGCATCTACTATGTAAGAAATTATTACTCCACTCTAGCCGCTTCTTCCCTAGAACCACTTCTCTGTGAAACCGACTCCCAAGAGGATGTTTCCCCGATCACTACAACCTTAACCTGTTCAAGTCTAGGCTAAATCGTTACCTTTCTCTCATTTCTTCATAATCTGCCTTTATAAGCATCTACTGTGTAAGAAATTATTACTCCACTCTAGCCACTTCTTCCCTAGAACCACTTCTCTGTGAAACCGACTCCCAAGAGGATGTTTCTCCGATCACTACAACCTTAACATGTTCAAGTCTAGGGTTAACCTTTATCTTCTCCTCCTAATCTCATAAACTGCCTCTTACTCTTTAGGCATCTACTATGTAAGAAATTATTACTCCACTCTAGCCGCTTCTTCCCTAGAACCACTTCTCTGTGAAACCGACTCCCAAGAGGATGTTTCCCCGATCACTACAACCTTAACATGTTCAAGTCTAGGGTTAATCTTTATCTTCTCCTCCTATCCTCATGAACTGCCTCTTACTCTTTAAGCATCTACTATGTAAGAAATTATGACTCCACTCTAGCCGCTTCTTCCCTAGAACCACTTCTCTGTGAAACCGACTCCCAAGAGGATGTTTCCCCGATCACTACAATCTTAACCTGTTCAAGTCTAGGGTTAATTTTTATCTTCTCCTCCTATCCTCATAAGATGCCACTTCCTTTAAAGCATCTGCTATATAAGCAATTATTATTCCACTCTAGTCGCTTCTTCCCTCGAACCACTGCTCTGTGTAACCGACTCCCAAGAGGATGTTTCCCCAATCATTACAATCTTTATCTGTTCATGTCGCGGGTGACCGTTATCTTCCTCTCCCATCATATTAAACTGATTCTTTATGTAAACCCTTCTTCTTGTGGCACAGGCCATTTTACCGGATATATTTATGGGGGAGTTGTTTATTCGTCACATAATTCGGCGAACAGTTAAACCATTTTCTGGGTTTTAGAGAGACAGTAAAGAGTTTCAATGTTCTATGGTGCTATTCTGAGTCTAAATCGTGATTTGTTTTTATTTCTAATTAGTTTCCTGATTTGGTTGACAATGATATTTTTCCCGCCATGTCTCCTCGCCAGTTTTAAGATTAAAACTTTTCAACCCTCCATTCAGTAGCATTTTAATAACGACAGTTGACTTCTGACAAAGTGTTGTTTGAAAGGTGTCTTAGGCTATATTTATTTCATTCGATTTTAATCGTTAAACATTTAACCATGACACCTATCTTGTTTTATCATAGTGTGGTACTAATAATTTATTTGCTTACATATATATATGCTTTCGGCTCACATGAGCCATCTTCAGAGAGGTTGTTTAAACTGAAATATTATAAAATCCACCATCACCGACGATTTTATTTTGTGTTGACATAAAACTCCGCTTGGCAACGGCAATAGTTACCAAAAATAATAAACGCAGTTCTTAAGTTTGCGATGCGGTTTTATGACGTCACACCGCGGGATAGCGCGAAATGACAACAAAACCATGTAGTCAAATGCAATGTAATATGTTATTTCCTGTTTTAAAGTTGATTTTATTGAGTGTTGGTTGTTTTGATTTGATGTACATGGCCTCCAATATCTGCAGGTTCCTCTTACTGTGTGTATGAGTAAGGATCACCGTATTGTTGACCAAAATCTGTCTGATATTACCTACATGTTTATGTTTTTCAGAGAAATGTTGTTTAATAGTACTCTGATCAGAAAGATGACATGTAAGTCTACGGGAGAGCGTGGTTGTAGTAAAACCAATATATGTACTAGGTTTTTGATTAGTATCAGAGTTGCAATCTCTGAATGGGCATGTAAATTGGTACACTACATTGGTTTTTTGTAAAGAATTTAGTTTAGTGAAACTAAATTCTTATATTTATATTGTAAACTAAGTTGTTGAACGCTAGGTTTTTAAACTTTTTGTTCATGCATTTACTTTTATAAAGAGTGCTCGATAAAAATGTAGAGCTTTATACTGTAATGGCTGATACAATGTTTTTATAAATTCATAGGATCAATACACAAAAATTTTCGCGTTTCGAAGCCAGCCCATTATGTGGTCTGCTTCATCTTCAGGTGATTTTTTTCAAAATAAGCATTATTTAGTTGAAAGCCCATTTATTTGTGTTGGATTTGGTTTTTTTTGGCGGGGGTGTTAGAGGAGTTGGTCTGTATTTTGAGTTCTGTTGACATTTTTAAGGTCTTACGGTTAAGTGTTTGTTTGTGGCTGAGTTCAGGATAGGTTTATTTATTTATCTTGTGTGGGTTTAGGCTGCTGGCGCCTTGCGTGTTGTTATTTGGTTTAGGGGTTGGTAGGTGTTGTTTTGTTTTGGGGTTAGTTTAATGCAGCTGCAGCAGAATAGTAGATAAATAAATAAAAATATCGACACGAAACAAATGTACTATTTGTAGTGGATATACACATTCATATATATATATATATATAAGTATATATATAAAATTATTTATATGTTCTAAAATATAATTTATAATAAATATTCACAGTTCTATATATTATATATCGAGCACTGTTTTAAATAAATGTTTTGTAAAAAAAATTTTCTTCGTTCTGTATTCACTCGGATATATATGTATATATATAGTCTAGCCACACTGATGAGCTGTGATACAGCGAAACAGGCTTGTATGTGGATGACTAATATATTATGTTCTCATTACGATTGAGCTTTCTAGAAAAGAAAATTTTAAAAACAGTTTCCACTTCTGCTATATAAGCGTGACTCTTCAGAAATGAATTGAGTTCTTTTGTTGACTGGCGTGTGTATACACTGCTTATTTACAACACGTTAAAATTTCCATTCTCTGATTCTTTGCGCCTATGGCTTCGGGGAGTAGCAACTGCGACTAACACTACATCGGTCAAGTTTCGATCCCGGCCAGAAGCAAGCAGATGTGTCTAGCCACACTGATGAGCTGTGATATAACGGAAGAGACTTGTATGTGGATTACCTATATATATATAATACATATTTTGGCATCAATTTTTCATTTAATCATGTTTCAATAAAAACGGCCAAAAGTAAGATTTTATTAATTGTTGATTTTAAATTTTCCAGTCAAAATACAAAGGAGGATCTGTAACGTGGTTGATACTGACTTGGCAGACCGACTGCAGCCGCTCTCTCACCGGCGTGATGTGGCTTCCCTGTGCCTCTTCTACAAGTACTTTCATGGCTTCTGCTCCGATGAGCTTAGATCACTGGTGCCGATGAGCTTAGATCACTGGTGCCGCCTAAGCACGAATTAACACGAGATACTAGATTAGCAACTAGGTCCCACCCTTTTACAGTTAAACAAATAAGATGTAACCGTAAATTCTACTCCAACAGCTTCTTTTCTCGCGCTTCCCGCCTGTGGAACTCCCTTCCATAAGTCTGCTTTCCCGACAGCTACAATCTCCAGGTGTTTAAATGTAGGGTCAATAGACACCTCCTATCACACTAACTCCCAATTATTCTCAGAACACTCTCATCTACCCAACCCTCATTCTCGGGATCATTACCCGCCTATCAACCACCCTCTGACATTTCCTATATTTAATCATCCTTTCTCCACTCTATGTAGCCCCCTGCGCAGTAGTGGCAGTGACATGCCTTGCTCTGGGTGAAACGCTTATAAAAATAAAAAAAATAAAAAATTCTTACATGTTTCCTTTTTGCTGGAAATAAGAAATGTTTTTATGGTTTTTGAATTTCCAAGCGCTTTTAGCCACGTCACTAGCCATTTTCAACGATGTTATTTTTACGATGTTCTTATGTTCTCATGTGTTGACTTTAATGTAATATTTGTCTTTTTTGTGGTTTTTTGTGGTACAGTAGATATCGGCTCGGAACGAGAAACCGAGGAGCCGAGTTCGAATTCCAGTTGAATCCATTGTATTCACTTACGCGCAAATACCCTTGGGAAAGGTATTAATCCGTCTCTTCCTTCCAGTTATGGGTTAAATAGCAGGACAGATTGGGTTCTATAGCCTTGGTCGGCAACCAGTCTACCGCAGAAAGCAATGGCAACCTACTGCGGGATAATCTTCTGCCCAGTTAGTCATGTCTCTTTCTAGACATGACCGGCCAAGCGTGTATCACGTATGGCACTTAACTGACTGACTTTAAAGCTACCATGATAACGCCCAGCTGGGTATCGCGAGAACGTCTGTCGTTTTTTTTTAAACTTCCAAAACTCCACTTCCACTGTTAAATTGTGTGATATTGATAGTAGAAGAAAATAGTCTGATATAAAATGCCTCACTTTTGGCGAGGTATCATTAAATATTGTGATTTAAACAGTATTTTTCTATTTTTAATCAAAATTTTCGCAAGGGTTCTTGTAAATTATGGATTAGTAAATGAATTTTTATTGCACTATTATATTAGATAAGTGGCATGTCAAGTGTCTATTCAGAGAAGTGGTCAGTCAGTTAAGTGCCATACGTGATACACGCTTGGGCGATCATGTCTCGAAAGAGACATGACTGACTGGGCAGAAGATTATCCCTCAGTAGGTTGCCATTGCTTTCTGCTGTAGACTGGTGAATTATATTATTCTATTAATAAGTAGTAATTAGTGGGGGATCAGTTTATTACTTCATGACAATAGAAAACCGATCACCCACTTTATGCCCAGTAGAAGCCTTAATCATGTTTCTATTATATTCAGTCAGTCAGTTAAGTGCCATACGTGATACACGCTTGGGCGATCATGTCTCGAAAGAGACATGACTGACTGGGCAGAAGATTATCCCTCAGTAGGTTGCCATTGCTTTCTGCTGTAGACTGGTGAATTATATTATTCTATTAATAAGTAGTAATTAGTGGGGGATCAGTTTATTACTTCGTGACAATAGAAAACCGATCACCCACTTTATGCCCAGTAGAAGCCTTAATCATGTTTCTATTATATTCAGTCAGTCAGTTAAGTGCCATACGTGATACACGCTTGGGCGATCATGTCTCGAAAGAGACATGACTGACTGGGCAGAAGATTATCCCTCAGTAGGTTGCCATTGCTTTCTGCGGTAGACTGGTTGCCGACCAAGGCTATAGAACCCAATCTGTCCTGCTATTTAACCCATAACTGGAAGGAAGAGACGGATTAATACCTTTCCCAAGGGTATTTGCGCGTAAGTGAATGCAATGAATTCGGCTGGAATTCGAACTCGGCTCCTCGGTTTCTCGTTCCGAGCCGATATCCACTGTACCACAACGCACATCCAGAGGAGTGGTAGTATGGACAATAATTTTTTGTGTTATTTTTAATACTACGGTCCTGTATTTTTGTAAGAATAATTTTATTTGTTTATAAATGATATAGTTTTGAAAGTTGTGAATGAATAATGTTTGTTTTATGTTTCAGTTCGCTCAGAAACATTGTTTGGGAGGAGGAATTTTGGTTGGGCTCTCTTTAAGAAGTTTTTGATTAATTCTATTTTATATATTAGACGCACTACTATCTCATTGATTAGATTTCTTACGTGTTAATTATCAAACCAAAGTAACACAACAATATTTATTAACTCATAATTTACAGGAACCCATATAAAACACTTCATCGAATCACAGTATGAAACATTTCTCTCCTAACATCAAACTTACATTAATGACAAGAGAAAATAGAGTATTGAAAGTTTTGAAAAATTGCAAGAGGCTCACGAGATCTGATGGCTTGGAATGAACGCCCTTTTTCTAAAAACAACACAAAATAAATTACTACGTAACAGTTAAAACAAGAGGAAAAATAAAGAGACTAGAGAAATAAACATTCTTGAAAATGATGGCTATAAAAGGGGACGAAAGGACTTGGGACGATAAAAATTATGGGCAAATTTTTATATTCTTTATCTCCGACATAACGCAAAAAATTAATTAAAAATTATTAAATATTCCTTGTCGGTTGTATTTAACGAATGATATTAGCTAGAAAGTATAAATGTGTGTGTGTGTGTGTGTGTGTGTGTGTGGTTGAATATAAAAATCAAAAGCACAAACCTGTTCACCCATGAAGTAATGACTGTTTCCAATCGTTTTCTCCAAGAATGGAAGAATTCTACGACAGGTTTCTAAGTACCTGCTCTTCATTTCATTCTGAAATAGATTGGATTTAAAAATTAAAATTCATTGACATTTAATTCTTTGCTAGCAAGTAAATCCCATAAGATTTCAATATTATCTTTTAATAAGAGAAACAAAAAAAACAAAAAAAACAAAAAAAAACATCCAAAATAGTCGCTGACCAAAACACATTATAAATATTCGAGTGTACCCCTGCTGTCATGAATGACGGATATATATTTGGGAGGCATATTAGCTGTTTTCTCACAGCTTATTATTTCTCCTGAGCGTATAGATTTATATAATTGTAAACTTCTCACTATACTCGTTTCGAAAAACCCTCCGAGTATATACGCGGAAGGAAAAAATGGTTGTAGAAAATGAAAGAACTAAGCACGTGAACATCAGTCAAAGTACGTAGCCCAAAGAAAACACCCGAGACGATTAATCTGTAAGAGAAAAAAAAAAAGAAAAGAAAAATAAGTGAATGCAAGGAATTCAACTGGAAATTCATCTATAGTTTAAATAGGCTTTGCACGCTTTATTTTCATTTACATATAGTAGTGAAGATAATATACTGAGACGAAGCTGCTACGCTATTGTCTCTCACTCCATGATCGTGACAGAAGGAATATATATATATATATATATATATTATGGAGAAGGTATAGTTGTCCCATAGAGGGAAAAGTGTATATTTTAAATAAAAGAGACAAACGGCAAATGTTTTGGTTATAAAGTGGATTTTTTTTATATAAAATACATTGTATTTTATTTTTCATATTTTTGCCAGACTAGTTTCTGGTCTCACGATATGAAAAATAAATACAATATGTTTAAAAAAAAAAGGTCACTTGATAACCAAAACCATTTGCGGTTTCTCTTTTTATATAACACACACACACACACACACACACACACACACACACACACACACATATATATATATATATATATATATATATATATATATATATAATAATTCGCAGACAGGTCTGTGTCGCTGTATCACAGCTCATTTGTATGGTTAGACATCCGATTGCTTTTAACCCAGTATTGAATCCCGGCCGAATTGGCGTTAGTCGGCGATTCTACCGCTGAGCTATGGGCGCTCGGTAGAAGGAAGCAGACTTTTAGCGTGTGATATAACATGTAAACACACACCAGTAACCAGAGTGCTCTAATTCATTACTGAATGAGCGATGCGTAGATGTTGGAGTAGCTACTGTTTTTTCAAGATCTACCATTCTTCCAGAGTGCTCAATCAGTTTGTGAGAGCGTAAATAGTCATCAACGGTATTTATTATATAATAGGGTGGATTAAGGACAAAAGAATTGGGGAGACCCTGCATTTCTTTAAGAAAAAGAAATCCACCTAAAATGACATTTCTGGATTTTTTAATACATAAAGTTTTTAGTATTCAAGTCGACATATGGAGGTAGGTAAAAAATACTGAATATAGAATAGAATACAGAAATAATAATAGGGCTTTTATCTTACCACAAAAGATCCAGTCTTCTGGTCAGAACTCTTGGTTGAACTAGACTTGGAAGTGGAACTGGAACTTGAAGTAGAACTTGAAGTTGAACTTGAGGTGGAACTGGAGCTAGAACTGGAACTTTTACCAGAACTCATGTTGGACTGAAATTCCAAGAATCAAAGAGAAAATAGGAAAATGTAATTAGTTCATACCATTTAAAATTTTTCATATATTCGGTTGTGATCGGTTGGCGGTTCGAGGTCGGAAAGTTGACGCAAAACGGTGGTATGCTTCATGCTTTTACTGCTGTGCGCATTAGTCATCTCTTTTTTTTCTTTCTTTGCGTCTAAGCCTCTTACAAGTTTCTATCGTTTGTTGAAATATGTAGACTGACTCACCATGGAGCGTCCGTTCTTCCAGTGGTAGTACCTCATGTAATCGAGCATGATTTCATAGAAGCAGTCATTATTTACAAAGCACTCGACACTCGCCTTAGCTAATGTCTTTAGTCTTAATGATAATTTTACTATAGTCTCTTTGATTATCCAATTCTATAGATAGTGTGTTGAAAGATGTAGATATGAAATGTTGAGCAGATTCGAAGTAACGGACTTACCCTAAAGCGTCCGTTCTTCCAGTGGTAGTACCTCATGTAATCGGGCATGATTTTATAGAAGCAGTCATTATTTACAAAGCACTCGACACTCATCTTAGCTAATGTCTTTAGTTTTAATGATCATTTTACTATAGTCTCTTTGATTATCCAATTCTATAAATAGTATGTTGAAAGATAGAGATATGAAAGGTTGAGCAAATTCGAAATAACAGACTCACCTTGAAGCGCCCATTCTTCTCGTGGCAATATCTCATGTAATCGTGTAAAATCTCGTAGAAACAGTCGCAGATGTAGTCCACTCTGAACATATCCATGTTGTTTTTACCGTAGAATCCTGAAAAGCAGGTTTTAGATAAAATTTACATTTGTTTATTGAAATTAGTTCTGAAGGAGTTAAAAGTCAATAATGGCTTCGGTTGTATTCTACGGACATTGATCCAAGATTATATATATATATATATATATATATATATATATATATATATATATTCTCTTGAATTGTAATAATGTTTAGCGTCAAGATTGTTCTTTATGTGCCCGATATCGGAGTGGATATAGTGCCTTGATAGATCTAATGCAAAGAATGTGTTGCTTTAACTGAGCAGGATCATGCCGACTTCAACACCACAACAGAAAGAGAAACAACTCCGATGAGTGAAGACATCGTAACGAAAATTCGAAATCGGCATGAATCTGATCAGTAAAAGTAAATGAAGACTCGTTAAAATACAGAGCTGCTCAAATTTTATGGATACGCTCCTTAGCTCCTCCTAAACTGTTTTCCTTGGAAGATACAGGTGGATGCAGTATCACTTCATATTGCTTTTGGGTCTTTGACAAACATATGTCTTGCCTTCCATTTTAGCTGCTCGTTAGAACCTTGTAAAAAAGAGATGTTTGGGAAATCTGCTAATCTAACCTTATTTATAAATAGAACTTTGTCTGTGTGTGTGTCTGTGTGTGTCTGTGTGTCCATTACCTATAGACTCCGAAACGGCTGAGCCGATTTTCTTGAAAATTTACACAGTTGTACTATAAGCGTCTGCGAGTGTCCTTAGCTAGGTTTTGTGTCGAGATATCCCCGATAAATATCGAAAATCGATAATCAAAAAAATCGGGTTATAGAATGAGTGGTCCGATTTGAATCAAATTTGATACACTCATAGACAAAGACATAAGAAACGATATTCAGAAGTTTCAAGTTTTCAGTTCTTACGATAGTGCAGAAAATCGATAATATATATATATATATATATATATATATATATATATATATATATATATTACGGAAATTAACGAAACTTGGTTATAAGCAACCGACAATTTGTAATGAATTATTTTGAACATTATTTTTACCGATACCTTTTAAACCTTTTAAAAATTATTAGGGAAAAGATATTAGAGAAAAATATATATATACATATATGTGTTAACCAAGGAAAAAGGGGTTTAGTAAAAGAATCCATATTTTCTAAAGATAGGCAATTAAAGGAGCTTGGGATAGGAAGGTAGCGGGTTTAAAATACTTTTTAAGGTTAACGTTAGGGTAAAATTAAGATTAAAACTTAAATTGAATCCTTTTAATTTATATTCTAACATCTAGTTAACGGGGATTTAAATTCTAAATTTTAAATTTAAGTATTCGAATAATTTGCCTTGTGGCGGCACGTACTGAGGAATTCCCTCCTAAGATTCAGTTAACGGTGTTGGTGGGGGTATTTAATATTGAAATTTTTTCCAGTAAACATAGACAGCACCTATCACGAAAATTCCTCGGAATACGGGCTGAACCTATCAGTTTCCAGCTAATTTCAGGATCCAGCCCTTTTTACCCAAAAACCCCTCTACACTCTAACTCAGGGCCTTCGCCATTTTGAAAAACAATGTCGCTGACGTGATGTAGAGTCTCTATTAGAGATCCTATGTCGAAATGTACATCCGACACCTTTGAATTTTGAAAATTTTCTCTAATATATATATATATATATATATATATATATATATATATATTGTTAAATATAACAGACAATGAATGTCTATTGTGTTTAATCATCAGCCATTCTAAACATCGTGTCTCCGGCTATTCTGAAGGGTGTGGTATTCGGTATATTTATATTCCGTGTGTTGATTCCATATTAGCCTCATACAGTTTGAATTTCTTGCACCTTTTGGTGCAGACACTTGCTAAACGCGACTGGGTTGACGTGAGGGTCACTTCTAGTTTCAGAATATACGGAGATGGGCAGTATTCATGAAAATACATTTAAAAGAAAGATTGCTTTCTATATATATATATATATATATATATATATATAGATAGATAGATAGATAGATAGATAGATATTGTAAGGAAGTGACAGAATACGTAGATTTTAAACCTGCTGTTCAAGCATTTACTTTTATAAAGAGTCCTTGATACAAAGTAGAGCTTTATAGTGTAATAGTTGTTACAATGTTTTATAAAAGCATAGTGTCACGATACTATATGAATATGTCTGCTCTATCACTGATATTGTGCGCTTTCAAATAATTACCGCGCATATATAATATATAAATAATATTACATATATAAAAAATTGCATATATATATTGATATTTATAATTATATCCATACATACACTTTTCACACACACACACACACACACACACACACACACACACACACACACACACACACACACACACGCACGCACACACACACACACACACACACACATATATATATATATATATATATATATATATATATTGTTAAATATAACAAACAATGAATGTCCATTATATTTAATCATCAGCCGTTGTAAACAACGGATGTGTTGTAATCCATATTAGCATTTTACTCTGAATTTTTGTTCAAATGTGACCGCTTGGTGCAGACACTTGCTAAACGTGGCTGGGTTGATGTGAGGGTCACTTCTAGCTTTAGAATGTAGGGAAAATAATATACCTAATACTTGAGAATGGATTTAATGGATTGGCGGTATTATATTAAAATATATTTAAAAGAAAAGTTGCTTTCTACATATATATATATATATATATATATATTTATATATATATATATATATATGTTTTGTAATTAAAATTAATATAGTTTACATTGCAACACGGAAATGTCTATGTTTCGAGATTTTTACCTCGTCAACAGGCAATGTTGGCTCAGTGTTGTGAAAATGATTTTCATTTGAATATAATAAACAATGCGTTTGTTATTTATATATATAGGAAGACAGAAAATTGTGTTTTTTTCAATTTAACTAATCAGAATAGACATCCAATTTAAATTTAAAAAAGATTATGTTTGGGGAGAATACATGATTTCTTTTAATCTTGACGGCAAGAGTGTTAGTTGATCAAAACCCCTGTCTAGACTGCACTTCCCTTGATGTATCCATTATTGTTACAAAATGATTCTCTTAGTTTTCTCTGTATCTCATCATTTTCTAAAACAAAAAAGAAAGACAACATTATATATATATATATGTGTGTATATATATATATATATATATATATATATATATATTCCATTTGTAAACGGGTTATTACGCGACCTAGGTTTTTACCATGATTGGTGCCTTCAGGCGATTTTCAATAATTGATTTACCGTTTACCGTTTTTTTTTTATGAACGCCCACATAACGGTGTTTT
The DNA here is from genome assembly GCA_037127315.1 of Ascarosepion bandense. Lineage (NCBI taxonomy): Eukaryota > Metazoa > Mollusca > Cephalopoda > Sepiida > Sepiidae > Ascarosepion > Ascarosepion bandense. Next base: position 1,233,167 of record JBBBDQ010001188.1, read on the forward strand.
TTTAACGCTCACGTAGCCGGGAATTTTTGGATGCGCAACTTTTCTTGTAATTTTAAAAAAATATTATATTTATATATATATAATAGATTGATGGATCAAATATCATTATTCTTGAGGATTGCTAAACTGATATTCGCGTGTCGGGGATTAATATTCGAATCAGTTTTGTAGGCGCTTGCAGACACAGACATATTTGTTTACTTACCAAATTCGCGAGCCAGATATCTGCAGATGGCCATCGTCTCTGGCATTTTGTGGCTGCCGTCAATGTCTAACACAGGAACACTGTCACTTGGCATTTCTGAAACATGGAAATGTGAATATTAACTGGGAAAAGTAAAATGAATATTCAGTATTAAATTTTTAGTTACTCTAATCAAACTAACAAGACATCTTCACATAATGATAAACCGTATGATCCATATTTTCATATACTTATTTTGTGAATATCGAGTGTATTTCCATGTTAGCCTGTCGGTAGGAACGTATGTGTGTATGTATGTATGACCTTTTTTTTTTTGGTAGGAATGTCTTTGAAGTTTTCGCTCAGTCTTAAATGTTCCGTTCGGTTATGAAGTAGACGTGAACTATGAAAAAAAAGGTGAGAGGTGAGAGAGAAAGATAGATGTAATAATAATAATGATCTCTTGATGTGAGTCAAGGCACGTGTTAATTGCTCTCCTCATCTTAACTCTCTGATGCGACGTTCGAGCTTGCTCGTCTTTTACTTCGTTTGGAAAATCACTCCCGGATGTGATTCTAGCCTTTCCATTAGACAAACATTTCGCATCGAGGTGTGAAATTTTGAGAGTTTTGTGTGTGTTCAGCAAAGTTTGTAAATTCCAGAAATTTGTTTCTAACAATGACTGAGATTTGAATTTTAAATGTAGATCTTGTTTTGTTCACTATAAACCCCCCACTCAAATCATCAAAAATGTTTTTGTTATTATTAAGAGAGATGGCCAAAGTATTTTGATTATTTTTTCACTGTTTTAATTCTTTCTAGCATTTTGGAATTTTTAGTTAAAAATTTTGCTTTTCTTGGGTCAGCTAAATAGTTGTATAACGTCGGTTGGTTGTTTTTATGGCAAATCAACCTCGGCGTATCATTTATTGCCAACTAAACTTTATTTAATTATTGCTGGTAATACCTTTTTCTTTCAACAATTTATTGTTGTTTTTTTTTATGAAAGTTTTGTGTCTAATAATACATTTTTCTTTTCAAGTATCAAGATTCATTGGGATTTATTTTTTTAAGGGCAGGATCCCCAAGTCTTACCCTTGTTATTTAACCCACGACTGGAGGGAAGATACTAATTAATATCTTTCCCAAGGGTACCAGTGCTTAAGTGAATGCAGGGTATTCAACTGGAATTCGAAATCGGTTCACCGATTTCTCTTTCCAAGCCGATATCCACTGCACCACAACACACATCAATCACTAAACGCTTACAGCACCTGGTATTCCCAAGCGGTCACCCATCTAAGTACTGACCAGGCTCAACTTCGGTGATCGAGAGAGAACCGTTGTATTCAACATGATAGGCCGTAAGCCGAGTTATATAAGGAAATTTAGAGTATTTTTCCATGTAAAGATACATTGATTTGAAATTTTTTATAAAAACAAGAAATTATTCATAAATGAATAAATTACAGAGTATTATTCTCATCTATATTGCCATGTTTACGACGTTTCGACCGTTGTATACTCTGGTCCATTTTCGGTTCTAGAAATTTGGAACCGATCTCTCTATTACGATAACAGGGGTATATCATTCTCATTTCAGGTGCGATGCCACACCTGATAGTCATGTAGTTATCACCCTTAAACTTAAATCTAATTAATTTGTTCACCACTGCTGTAGCCTGGCATTGAACTCACAACCCTTTGGGTTAAGTCATTGGAACTAAACAACGTCTAATCATGCGTTTTTGAGGACAGTGATCGTAATAAACGGTTCGGTTCAAAATTCTAGTGCCTGAAGAAGCTCGGAGCGTACAACGGCCGAAACGTCGTAAACATGGCAATAAAAATGAGGACAACAGTCCAAATAATGTAAATAATGTAAATACTACCTCATCACAGAAGTATAATAGACAAAGCGTACAATGGCCGAAACGTCTTAAATATGGCAATAAAGATGAGGACAACAGTCCGAAAAGTGTAAATAATGTGAATACTACCTCATCTCAGAAGTATAATAGACAAAGCGTACAATGGCCGAAACGTCATAAACATGGCAATAAAGATGAGGACAACTGCCCGAACAATGTAAATAATGTAAATATTACCTCATCTCAGAAGTATAATAGACAAAGCGTACAACGGCCGAAACCTCATAAACATGGCAATAAAGATGAGGACAACAGTCCGAACAATGTAAATAATGTAAATACTACCTCATCTCAGAAGTATAATAGACAAGCTTACAACGGCCGAAACGTCATAAACATGGCAATAAAGATGAGGACAACTGTCTGAACAGTGTAAATAATATAAATACTACCTCATCTCAGAAGTATAATAGACAAAGCGTACAACGGCCGAAAAGTCGTAAATATGGCAATAAAGATGAGCACAACAGTCCGAACAGTGTAAATAGTGTAAATAATTACGATACTCTGTCTCAGAAATACAGACAGATCGTATATGACGCTGGAGCTTACATTGACAGAAAACTCTTTATTTTCGCAACAAAGGTGAGAACAACAACCCGAACAATGTAAATATTGGAATTAATTGCAATACCTCGTCTCAGAAATACAGACAGATTCTTAATGAGACCGGAGCGTGCAATGACAGAAAGATCTTGAATATGGCAACAAAGATGAGGACAACAGTCCGAACAATTTAAATAGTGCAAATAATTACAATACCTCACCCCAAAAATACAGACAGATCTTAAAAGTGGCCGGATCCTATAATCAGAGAAATAGTGTAAATAATTACAATACCCCATCTCCAAAATATAGCCAGGACCTAAATGAGGTCGGATTGTCAAATGACAGAAACGTCTTGAATATGGCAACAAAGATGAGGACAACAGTCCCAACTGTGTAAATATTGTAAACACTACCTTATCTGAAAGTATAAACAAATACTGGATTAAATCATATTTTTTTTAGATAATCTTAGTTGAAATATTATTCTTACATGTATAACCTGCACTTTAATGAATTTATGAAATTTCAAGAAATTAAGTTGTGTCTTGATTCATATTTGTTTTGGCTAAAGGTAGGACTTCTTTGAGAATTCAGAAGCGATGCTAAGAGGGAAAATGAAAAGTGAAAGTACATGATCGATTACGTCCTGAAAGGACACGGCACTTACAGAAGTGCACATTTCTGCTCCGAATTGTAAAACAAAAAAAAAACATTACAATCAAACTGTGACATTATTTAATTAGATAGGCTTTTAATTGTTTTAAATGAACACTATTATCTTATTTTTTTTTTTTGTTTGTTTGTTTTGTTAATAATGAGCGTAATGAAGGATGTGCGTTGTGGTACAGTGGATATCGGCTCGGAACGAGAAACCGAGGAGCCGAGTTCGAATTCCAGTTGAATCCATTGTATTCACTTACGCGCAAATACCCTTGGGAAAGGTATTAATCCGTCTATTACTTCCAGTTATGGGTTAAATAAGAGGACGGATTGGGTTCTATAGTCTTGGTCGGCAACCAGTCTACCGCAGAAAGCAATGGCAACCTACAGCGGGATAATCTTCTGCCCAGTCAGTCATGTCTCTGTCGAGACATGATCGCCCAAGCGTGTATCACGTATGGCACTTAACTGACTGACTGAATATAATAGAAACATGATTAAGGCTTCTACTGGGCATAAAGTGGGTGATCTGTTTTCTATTGTCGTGAAGTAATAAACTGTTCCCCCACTAATTACTAGTTATTAATATAATAATATAATTCACCAGTCTACCGCAGAAAGCAATTGCAACCTACTGCGGGATAATCTTCTGCCCAGTCAGTCATGTCTCTTTTGATACATGATCACCCAAGCGTGTATCACGTATGGCACTTAACTGACTGACGCATTAGAGCGTGTGCTGAGATGTCGTGGATCGAGAAATGAGAGAGCCGAGTTTAAGTTCCAGTGTGCCCGGTAGTCAGATACGGCCATGGAAGGGTTATTAACAGCGACAAGGGAGAAGGCGAAATGGATAACCATGATCGCCTACGTAACACGGCACATAGATGAAGAACTGTGTATCCCAAACGCTGCACATCTATCCACTTCTGAAACACATCAACTATCTCTCATGTTGCTTTCTCCTCTCTCGCTTTCTCTTTAACCGTCCCTTGAGTATTAAATTCTCCAAGCCCTCCTTCCACAAAACTTCAGTTTTCTTTTCCTGGTTTTTTCTTTTCATTTGCTTCATCTCCAAAATCTTGGCTTTGCTCACATGCACGGTCGATGTTTCCTCAGCTTCCTTCTGTAGAACCACATTTCGGTTGATTCAAGTCTTTCCTTCATCTTTGATGAAATTGTCCAGCATTTTCTTCCATATAGGAGGAGAGATATTATATAACAATCCAGTAGACTTTTCTTTGTTTACAACGAAATCTTCCTGTTTCTTAATACTCTGCTTAGTTTTAGAAATGTGTCCTTGGCCATGACAATGCACCTTCGGATCTTAGCGTCGCACTATAATATATTATCATGACCCGGCAAAAATATGACTGACGAAAATACATTCTGGTCGTTCGTAGTGGCAACAGAGCGCAACATCAAAAGACAGAAACATGAGCAATAGCCGACAAAGATATGGCTAAGATTTTGGGCGATCATGTCTCGAAAGAGACATGAGTGACCGTGCAGAAGATTATCCCACAATAGGTCGCCATTGCTTTCTGCGGTAGACTGGTTGCCAGCCAAGGCTATAGAACCCAATCTGCTCTGTTATTTAACCCATAACTGGAAGGAAGAGATGGATTAATACCTTTCCCAGGGTATTTGTGCGTAAGTGAATGCAAGGAATTCAACTGAAATTAAAACTCGGCATCCCGCTCCGAGTTGATATTCACTGCACCACAACGCACATGAAAGACGATAGCCGACGAAAATGATTAACATGTATATCTGGCCATAGATGACATCAATTAAGCAACAATCCGATAAAGCAAAAATTCGTAAGTATTTTGGATTATATAAGTGTGGGGTTTCTGGCTGCAGAGAGCAGAGAAGAACACAGAGAAAGTGTGAATGGGGAGAGAGGGAGAGAGAAAGAGAGAGAAAAAGAGAAAGAGAAGAGAACTACCGCCTGGTTAACGATTCATCGACTCCTGCGTGTGTGCGATATCCTTCAGGCTACCCTCCTAGTCCACGCAACCGTCAACGACAAAGAATAAAAATATGTTAATATTTATATATATATACGTCTTCTCGTTCCTCGTTGTCTGTCAAGACAATTGTTTTTCAGCAACAACGACATATATCAAAAGCTTTCTTTTCTTATTGGGTTAAAAACTGAATGTTTTCGGTATCTAAAACTTAAAGTAAATAATAGTTGTTTCAAATCAGATTAAGTATATTTTAAAGTTGGTAATTTTCTTAAAATAAAGTTTCAGAAAATTTTAATAAAAAAAAACGCGATACCTAAGATTTAAAATGGATTTTTTAAATGAAAAGTTTCTCTTGGGGCATTTATTTTAGTTTTAAGTCCACGCTAAGAGATCTAATTTAATATTTATTAAAAGCAAACTATTTTGCTGTATTTTAAAGACTAATTTCAAACTAAATTAAATGGAAGAAAATTTTTCTAAAGTAGTAGATTAGCACCCTTAGACCGTCTTTTATCACTATGTAATACTCTTTATTAAAAAAAGTATTAAAAAATAAAATAAACTTATATTAAACTTTATTTGAGGACTCTATATATATAAAAAGCAATCTGTGAGTTTTTGTGTTACTGTTCCCTATGTACGGCTACATTTTTTAATCTACGCCATTCAAAATTTCTAGGGACATATCTACAGGGAAGCTAGGTCGGCACATACTTTTTGAGTTTAAGTTCAGCAATTTTCCCTTTCGCACTTTTTGGCCGATGGAGCCGATTGTTTACATTTACTCCGTAAAACATCTAAGATCTAAGATGGTTGCTAAATTATGTCACAGAAATCAAATCACACGTGTCAAACGCGGCTAAAATATTTTTTATTAAAAAAAAGTGAGACTTTATATTTAATTTTTATTTCGACGTTTTAAAAATTAATTTGGTCAACAAAAAAATGTGAATATTTTCCCTGTAATTTTGAAAGAAAAGAAATATTAAAAAAAACAAAAACAAAATATGTAAAATAAAAAGTGGCATCTTCTACTACTAAAATATTCTGAGTTGCACGGGCAACGCCGGGTTACGATGCTAGTGTCATCTAAATCAAAGTATAATTAATGTGATTTGAAACAAGTATTATTTATTATAAGTTTAAAATATCACGGAAATATATTATTTAACCCGACATTAGCTGTATCTTCACCCGGCAGTAGACGTCTTGACATGTTTGACAAATCCAATGTTGTTTAACGAAGATTTTATCTGTAGCAAAATACAATTGAAACAAAAAAAAGTAAGCAGAATGTTAAAATAATTTTAAGTACTGAATAATTTTAAAACGTTTGGAAAATATTCTCCGTAGTCAAATGTTTTAGTGACTTTTAGAAAATTCGTCTTTAAATTTAATATAGTTATCGCTCTTATTTTCTGATAATGTCGTGTGTGATCGGTTTAATAAAAAATATTCTTAAATCTTTGTGTTTGATTAATGGTAGTAAGCTTTTTCATTTGTGATTAGTAAATATAGTTTAATAATAATATAAACTAAAACACAACTTCTATTAATACAGAATTTTAAATGATTTTAAACTTAAAACAGTGTTATAATTAAAATTAAAGAAAATAAAAACTTTTCTTGCAAAAATTAATTCCTCCTTTTTTCTATGTCATGTCCCTTCAGGACGTAGGCGATCATGGCCTTCCACGTCTTCTTATCCCTGGTAGCTCTTAGCACGATTTCTCTTGCTATCCCACCCAAATACTGATTTGCAATCCACCCTTCAAATATGTTATCTGCTGCATTCCGCTTTCTCTTTTCGCCTCTATCTGACCTGTGAGAATCAGATTCTCCAAGCCTTTCTGCCTCATCACGTCCCAAGAACGTCAGCTGTCTTTTCCTGATCAGTCAGTTAAGTGCCATACGTGATACACGCTTGGGCGATCAGGTCTCGAAAGAGACATGACTGACTGAGCAGAAGATTATCCCGAAGTAGGTTGCCATTGCTTTCTGCGGTAGACTGGTTGCCGACCAAGGCTATAGAACACAGTCTGTTTTGTTATTTGACTCATAGCTAAAGGGAGAAAAGATGTATTAGATTATATTATTAAGTAGTAATTAGTGGGGGATCAGTTCATTACTCCATAATAATAGAAAACTGATCACCCACTTTATGCCCAGTAGCAACTTTAATTATGTTTCCAACTATTATAATCAGTCAGTCAGTTAAGTGCCATACGTGATACACGCTTGAGCGATCATGTCTCGAAAGAGACATGACTGACTGGGCAGAAGATTATCCCGCAGTAGGTTGCCATTGCTTTCTGCGGTAGACTGGTTGCCGGCCAATGCTATAGAACCCAATTTGTCCTGTTATTTAATCCATAACTGGAAGGAATAGACGGATTAATACCTTTTCCAAGGATATTTGCTCGTAAGTGAATGCAAGGAATTCAACTCGAATTCGAAATCGGCTCTCCGATTTCTCGTTCCGGGTCGATATCCACTGCGCCACAACGCACATCCTCAGTATTAATTTCCTTTTCGTTTTCATCCTTTCTAAAATAACATCATTGCTTACGTTCTCGATCCATGATATTCGCAGCATCCTTCTGTAGAACCACGTTTCAGATGCTTCAAGTTTTTCCTTCATCTTTGAACAGCATTCATTGCCATATTGAAGAACAGACCTCACATTGCAATCCTCTCTTCTTTGTTTCTAGCGAAATTCATTATTTATCAATTTTTTTCTTACGACACTAGTGTCCTTAATATATCTCATTTCTAAAAGTAATTAAAACTTTTCTAATTAAATAATGACTTATTATTTCTCTTTTTTATTACTATTCAAAAAAAAAAAAATAACGAATAAAGGTCCTAGTGGGATCGAACCTCACTACAATAGTAACAAATTATAGATGAGTTTCCGCAACATTATTCAATGAAAAGACAATTTAATAACAACTATTTAAAAACTTATTTTGACCCGACTAAAATAAATTAGTGAAGATAAACAAATACGAATCTGGTCAGTACGTAAATGGTTGACTGCTAAGCAATACAAGGTGCTGTAATTTTGAATGTGCAGTTGGTGTAAGGATAACGGTATCAGAATTGAAAACCAGAGAGCCGTGTTCTAATTTCACTTGGGTTCGTTATATTTAAATCAAAATCGCAAATATCTTTGGAAATAGGTATAAAACCACCTCCCCCCTCAGCTATGGGTTAATTAGTATCACTTGTTTCAATAAGTCATTAATATCTGCAAAATAATATTACACTCTCAAAATATTTTCTATCTTTAAATAAGCTGCAAATGCTTTATAAAGCGTAGAAAAAGGAATCAATTAATCTACGAAATACTGATTAGCTACACAGGCATGACTTTTAGATTTATTTACATTCTCTGGAATATAAGTGTATAGAAATAATCGTGGTTACAAACTGAGGGATCAGTTTATATATTGCTTCTCATGTAGAATTGATCCCCCACTTTCTATCCACATCATAATTTCTTTTCTGTTGATAATTCCATAGAAAACTAATCAATCATTCAATGAAATACTGATTGACTACACAGGCATGACTTTTAGATTTACTTACATTCTCTGGAATATAAGTGTATAGAAATAATCGTGATTACAAACTGAGGGATCAGTTTATATATTGCTTCTAATGTAGAATTGATCCCCCACTTTCTAACCACATCATAATTTCTTGATAAGCCATAGAAAACTAATAGAAAAGCCATAGAAAACTAATAGAAAAGCAATAGAAAACTAATCAATCAATCAATGAAATACTGACTAGCTACACGGGCATGTGTTTTAGATTAATTTACATTCTCTGAGATATAAGTGTATAACATCAAAAAATGACCATAAAATGATGGATCAGTTTATGTATTGAGTGTAATATAGAATTGATCCTCCACTTTATATACACAATACAATTTCTTGCAATAAAGATAAGCCGTAGAAAACGAATCAATCAGTCAATGCCTGTGTAAGGCATGACTTTTAGATTTATTTACATTCTCTGGAATTTAAGTGTATAGAAATAATCGTGATTATAAAGTGAGTGGTCCGCATTATAATATTCTTGTCTTTTATCAAATTTTGATTAGGTTGAATCCACCTTCTCCCCCACAGCTATGGGTTAATTAGTAAAACATGTATCACGAAACCATTATTATCTTAAGAAAATTAATTCTTACAACCTAAAATATCTTCTAGCTTTAAATAACATTCAAAAGTTTGATAAGCCTTAAAAAAGTGGGGAGGCACGTAAGAGGAAATAGTGGAGAGCTGCTCGAAATGAGAACGCTAAATTCGAAACACAGTCGTGTTCATTATATTTACTTACGGGCTTAGAAAATATATGAATACATCGCTTGTCCGCCGTAATCTATTTTTTTAATTGTATCATCCCGATCAAGGCCGTAACGCCACTGATGTGCAGGGGGCTACATAAGAGTAAAAAGATTAAGTAGAAGAGAGTGAAGAGAAAGACGAACCAGTTAGAAAGGAGTAAGAAGGATTGGAATACAGGTGTGATGACAGTTGCAAAGGTGGAGAGAAAAGAAAGGATATACAGGGAGGTGAAAAAAGAACTAGAGTTAATAGATAAGTATTGACATTGCATTTAAATTCTTCGAGGTTGTAGCCGTTAGGAAAGCAAGAATATGGGAGCGAGTTCCACAGGCGGGAAGTGCGAGAGAAGAAGCTAAAGGAATAGAATTGTCGTCTGCATTTGGTTAATCTAACTATGAAAGGGTGTGACCCAGATGCCAGTCTGGTTGCACGCGTAAACACCTGTTGCGGAGGCACCAGTGACTTAAGTTCGTTGGAGCAGAAGCCATGAAAGTATTTATAGAACATTCAAAGGGAGGCGACATTTCGTCGATGGGAAAGTGGCTGTAGTCGAGCCGCCAAGTCGGAATGAGTAAACATCAGGACAGGTCGGGTTTTATAGCCTTACGTGGCACCCGGTCTGGGAAGAGAAAAAATTTTGGTTTAAAAACGGTCTGCAGAGGTGATTTTCTAAGCTTAGATTAAATGTGGTACAAGGGACACCCAGTGAGAATCGAACTCACTACTCAATTATAATGATTCTAGAGAGACATGCTTGCTAATCATTACAGCATTATAGAGTTGTCCAAAGACAGTTTGGAGAGTATTGGACTCCGTGGATCTGTCTTGCCCAGCAGTAAAATCCTATAAGATTTACAGGGTTTATGATCATAAACCAAAACCAAATCTCACTGGAAACTAAATGCATGTCTAGTCTAATTTTTCAATCAGAATATTAAAGCATATATAGATAACGTGTGATACTTACCCTTCCTATATTTGTCCCATTCGTTTAATTCGAACCTTTTGTCGGTGTATTGAACACCGGCGGCGGCAAACATCATACGGCAGATTTCAGCACGTCCGCGGCCATTGAAGTAGTACAGAGTGTATTTAGGCATATTGGATATTCCCGGACCTCAAAAAAAGGTAAATGGTGATAAGAAAAATGCAGTTAAACTATGGCCACTGACTTGGCGACAATCTCGGGAGCTATGAGACAATGGTACACAGAATAGCGTGTCGTGCACAGGAATATATACCCAGTGGTGACTCACACTAATTGTTTTGTCTGCGACGGCAAAAGCAAAAAATAAAATAATCCAAGGTTACTAAGTACCTGGTACAAGGCCAGGCTTTGGATGAAAAAGATCTGTCATCTATTTTGTGGCTACTTACCAGAAATTGTTATTTGGCCTTTCTTCGCAAAGCTTTGACTTATATTGTCTCAGCTTGGCATTACAATATCCACAGGTTTTGTACTCATTTATAGCCTTACCTGAGATAATCGTCGGCGTTGTGTTGGGCTTTTGAAGAGTTTGTTTTGTATGTACAATTGATTATGCTTTTAGAACGGAACCCATTTTTGGAATAACTTTTTCACACAGATAATTATTAGACAGGTTTATTGAGTAATTATTTGCTTATAATTTATACTCAAGAATACAGTTGACAAAACGAATAACATAACAGCATAAACTCCATAAAAACATTTATTGAAACATGTCTTCTATATGCCGTGTCCATTCAAATGGTGGATAATCATGGCTTTCCAATATATTACTTGTGCGTTTTACTCAGGATAACTTCGTTAATTTATAAAAAGTATATATATATATATATATATATATATATATATATATATATATATATATAATAATATTTATTAATAAATTATAACATTGATATGTTACAATATCACTACAAAAGTAGCTATTTTGTTTCGACACTTTTTGTGTCTTATCAAGTGATGTGGTTATTTCAAAATGAATGGCTTTAAAAGGTTAAGAACAAGCAAGACCTCTTTCATCAGGGAGGCATTATTGTATATATATATATATATATATATATATATATATATATACTATCGGCCATAATTATGAGTTCATTCCAGTGTTTTAAAGAATGATGTATTTTATATTGTTTTTCAGTATTTATTGCCAAGTGAATAATTGTAAATGAAAATAGAATTTTTTTATGTGCATCAAATGAATTGATAAATATTTAATAATTTATTTATGTTGCAGTTTCATCGATGAAAGAATGACGAAAACTTAGGATGATTCAGAGAAGTTCATTTGTGCTTTCTTGCCTTGTAAAAATTTTGCAAAGTAATAATAACAAAAGAGCCATTCTATATTTTAATTTAAAATTATCCACTTGGCAATAAATACTAAAAAATAGTAAGATAAACATCATTTCTTTAAAAAAAACTGGGGTGGTCTGACAATTATACCTGGTAGTGTATATATATATATATATATATATATATATATATATCCAATCCAAAAGGATAATCAGGTAGGTAAATCCCAAAAACCCTATCATAATTAGTATGAATTTCATTAATATTAAAATTAATCAAGGTGGAGGGCTCAATGCAAATATTATATTCTAATTACAGAGCCAAATATAAAAATAAAACAAAATTTCGACGGATTTAAACATTGAAATTTTGTTTTATTTGATATATATATATATATATATATATATATATATATATATATATATATCAGCATGCGCTGTAACTATAGAAGGATCCAAAGGAGTATCCTGTACATACAGTAGTAGGATAACTCTCTAAGAGGGCTCTAAATATATATGTATATAAATACATATAGAACAAATATACTAAAAAGGCAGACACGCTATTTCATGGTAATTTTTACCTTGAAATATCATGTCTGCCTTAATCTTTCTTATACACACACACATGCACACACACACACACACACACACACACACACACACACACACACACACATATATATATATATATATATATATATATATACAGTACTGTGCAAAAGTATTAAGACAAGAACATTTTATTTTTTATGAGGCATCAAAATAAAGTTTAAAATCACCCTTGTCCTAAAATTTTTGAAGACTATCTGTATTATGATTTTCCTAAAAACCTCACTGAAATTAAAATACAGGGTGAAAAGCCAAGTAAATGGATAATAAATATTGATTATTTAAAGGTAGGTGCAAAAGAAATGTATTAAAAAGAAGTTATATTTAATTTTTCCTATTTTCTATCAAACAAGTAATTTTGAAAACTATTCATTATTCTATTATCCTTGGATATGACTGACTGTTTTCTTATCCACCGCCTTTCGAATTGATAAATATACTGTTACTTTGCAAGACACACTTTGGGAACAAATAGAAAGCTGCTTGGCAAGAGATACGTTTAGATATATTGAATAAGCTTGTGATATCATTGCCTGACAGAATAATGTCTGTGATCAAAGCAAAAGGCTAAATATTAATTGAGTAAATCAAATAAAATTACTTTAATTAAATGTGTATTTTTGTCAATATGCCTCATAAAAGATAAAATAGTTCTTGTCATAATACTTTTGCACAGTGCTGTATATATATATATATATATATATATATATATATATATATATATATAAAGTAAATCACTACAAACAGTGAACTGTCAACCCATTAATTTTTACTAATTCTAATATATATATATATATATATATATATATATATATATATATCTTTGGCTGATGTTCATGTGCTTAGCTCTTTCTTTTTTTACAACCATTTCTTCCTTCCAAACGAGTATAATGATAAGTTTGTGTTTATATCTAAACTTATTTATAAATGGAACTTCGTCTGTGGGTGTGTCTGTGTGTGTCCCGTTACCTATAGACTACAAAACGGCTGAACCGATTTTCTTGAAAATTTACACAGTTGTACTATAAGCGTCTGCGACTGTTCTTAGCAAGATTTTGTGTCGAGGTACTCCCGATAAATATCGAAAATCGATAATCGAAAAAATCGTGTTATACAAGGAGTGGTCCGATTTTAATGAAATTTGATGCACTCATAGACAAAGACATAAGAAATGATATTCAGAAGTTTCAAAGTTGTAGTTCTTACAATAGTGCAGAAAATCGATATATATATATATATATATATATATATATATATATATATATATATGTAAGGGAAGATGTTTGTGTGTGTCTCTGTTTATCTGCCTGTATTTCTTTATTTTTTCAGCCCTTTTATTTTAGTTTTTACTTCGGGCTTGGATCTAAGTAGGTATAATTGTAGTTCTTAGTCTCAGCCATGATACCATTTACTCAGAGGACTTATTTAGCCTTCAAATTCAGTTTAAGACGAAAAAACGTATTGGATATCGATACCAGAAAATCAAAATTTGACTTACATCCATTCAGTTTTCTTTCAGTCTACGGTTTCGCTTTAAATGGAAACAACTATTGCTTTTTTAGTCTTTCGTGATAACGTCCAAAAAGTCTGAGATCCAAAAAGTCTGAGACCTCAGTCGCACCGATGTAGTACAGTGGATTGTTGTTTGCACTTACCTTGGCTTTATGTACTATGTTTGTTAGCTGGCAATTTCTCTGGAGTGGACATGTAGTTCCGTTTCTGCAGTTGCAGTGAGGTATTTCTGTTGCATTATTGTAGGTTGTTAATTTCTTGTTGTGGCTTTTTATTATTTGTGTAATATTTTTTGTGCAGCTGTAAGTGAATTTGACATTGTTTTTGTTGAATATGTCAGCTCTATTACTGATATTGAGCGCTTTCAAATAAGTACTGCGCATATATAATATATAAATAATATAATATATATAACAAATTGCACATATATATTGATATTTATAATTATATACATACACTTTTCACACACACACACACGCACACACACACACACACACTTATATATATATATATATATATATATATATATATATTTATGTCCACTTCGTGAACGGTGAGGATAATCCAACAAGATAAATTGATATAAAATATTAAGTGTTATATCTATAAAGAGAGCTCAATGGATGTTATCCAGAGCAAATTATATTTATAAAGGAAGACTCAACACGTCATTTCAAGTGGTTATAAACTGTAGTTCATTTCTCTGAGCTAATTTGCTCATTTCATCAGATCTTATAATATTTCTTCCATTTGGTACAAAGATTCTACCGGAATAAGCATTTTCTTCAACTGAAGAGAACTATAAAAATAAAAATAAGAATATGATGAAAATAAAATAAAAATAAAAAATAAAAATAGGAAGAAAGAAAAGGGAAATTTAAAGGCGAAAGAGGAAGGGGAAGGTATTGGCGTCAGATCTGTCTCGGATTGCCCAGGTCATCGTGAAGATATTGACCTGTAAAGGAATTTCTAATTCTTTGGATACTTATCCATTTATACTGACTTATATCCATATATACATTTGTGTACATTCCCTCATATACTTCTTCTTCTAGGTGCCCTGTCCCTTCAGGACGTAGGCGATCATGGATCTCAACGTCTCCCTATCCATTGTGGCTCTTAGTATGTTTGCTCCTGTTGCTCCTGGCAACCCCCGTTCCGTCATCCACCTGATCAGACTCTGCAGATATGTTATCCGCTGCCTTCCTCTGTCTCTCCTTCCTTCTATCTGACCAGTCAGTATCAGGTTCTCCAGGCTCTCCTTCCTCATTGCATGTCCCAGGAACTTCAGTTGTCTCTTCCTGATGCTCAGCATCAATTTCCTTTTTGTTGCCATTCTTTCTAACACTTCGTCGTTGCTTGTATGCTCAGTCCACGATATCCGTAGCATCCTTCTGTAGAACCACATTTCGGCCGCTTCCAGTTTTTTCCTCATTTTCGATGATATTGTCCAGCATTCACAGCCGTACTGAAGAACTGACATCACGTAGCAGTCTAGCACTCTTTTCTTCGTTTCTATTGAGATCTTCCTGTGTGTTAGTATTTTGCTCATCTTCTGGAACGCGTCCTTTGCCATGCCAATTCGCCTTCGGATGTCCGTGTCGCACTTTCCATCTCCTGTTAGAACACTTCCTAGGTACTTAAATTCTTGGACTTGTTTGATTCTGTTATCCCCCACCTCTATTTGGCATTTTGGGTTGTATCTTTTGCTGATGACCATGCACTCAGTTATACTTACAAATGTGATTTTGTTCATGTCTACATATATTTACCACTTTACGCTTTTTGGCATTTACTTACGGATCCTGGCCATCGTGTACTCATACATATACATTTCACAAATACGGGATTTCCTCGCGAATAAGTAGCGTTATATATATATATACACATACACATAATTGCTAGTAATTTTCACACATTTTCTAAATTATGCCAATATTTTCATACTTCCATACATCCAGTGGACTTACGTATATATGCCTACATATACATGTATATGTTGTTGGGACGCCCGCGCCTATTCGGCTATAATGGACTATTCCATTACTATGTAAAGTAATGGTGGCATCTACGTAGGAGAGTGTGCTGAGAAGCCGTATTGACAAGTCAGTCGTAGACTTCCGGTGACGACCCGGAAGTACCCATTGCTCATACTACGTCTTACGACGGTTGAGACGATTAACCCTTATTCTTGTATTGGATACTAATAACCTTTGTAAATACTATTTTCACGGAATACAACAATTAACCTATTCCTGTTGTTGAGTTATTTATTCTTACTCACGACATAACATATATATATATATATAACCACAACTACAATTATATAAGTACACGTGCAACTTTTTTTTTATCTCTATGCATAAAGACAATGTACGTCTGTGTACATTTAATTCCTAAATGGGGTGGTATATTTTCTTTTCATACGTCTTAATAAACCTTACTCACCTATATCCATGTATATCGGCCTACCTCATTCGGATTGTTTATGCTAAGTTGTACATCTATGGGTAGAATGATCAGTCCATGGGGGTATAATCGTTCTTATATATGCAAAATACTTATACGTAGGTGCCCCCCCACACACAATAATGCATAAAATAATACATATAAACATGCACAAAATTCTATAGAAGCATGCACAAATTTAGGTGCATACATATATATCAAAGATATATCACCTGACACTTTCGGTGCCCCAATATACACGTGATATATATATATATATATATATATATATATATATTAATGCAGGTTTCATTGAATAATATAGACAAGTTTTGTCTATTAATTTTGTGTAGGATCCGTTCATACCGTCTGATATACTTGATGGTGATGTCGTTGAAAGACAACAGAAATCACAGTATTTGTTGAATTTTTTATCGGGTCTAAGCTTTCGGCTCACATGAGCCATTATCAAAGAGTAAATATTAACAGACAGTAAACATAGAACATTATTATATATATATATATAATTTATAAAAGATTTTAGATTATTCCAATGGGTAATACATATTTCAAACGAGCCGTGATAATAACATCAAAACGCGGTGAAATATGTATTACCCATTGTAATAATCTAAAATCTTTTATAAATTATATTGCTTTGTTAAATTAAATAAATGAATTTCTCATTGAGTTCTCTTGAGTTCGTCTCTATTGGAATTTACCTGGATTGCATACCAATTGTACTACGTATATATATATATATATATATATATATATATATATATATATATATATAGCCGTAGTGTGAAACCGCGGTAGGTTTTGGCTAGCGTGAGATTCTTTGTGTATATATATATACAGATAAACAGACACACACATAAACATCTTGCCTTTTATATATATATATATATATATATATATATATATATATTATCGATTATCGATTTTCTGCACTGTTGTAAGAACTGCAACCTTGAAACTTCTGAATATCATTTCTTATGTCTTTGTCTATGAGTGTATCAAATTTGATTACAATCGGACCACTCCTTCTATAAGCCGATTTTTTCGATTATCGATTTTCGATATTTATCGCGGGTACCTCGAAACAAAACCTAGCTAAGAACACTCGCAGACGCTTATAGTACAACTGTGTAAATATTCAAGAAAATCAGTTCAGCCGTTTCGGAGTCTATAGGTAACGGACACACACACAGACACACACACACATACACACACAGAGACAAAGTTCCATTTATAAATGAGCTTAGATATCTTTTATTATATAATTATTTATTCTCAAGTAAGGTAAAGATAACACTGGAACGCAGAGGATTACAAAGACTGAAAGTGAAAATGAAAGTGAAAGTGAAAGTGAAAGTGAAAGATAATTAGAAGACTGAAAATTGGGAGGATCGATAAAAGGACAAAAAGCTTTCGAAATGATAGATGACGATTAGCGTTTCATATATATATATATATATTTTTAAAATCGTAGTTATCAGGGGAGCAACTAAATAAAAAGTATTTTCATAGGTTCGAGGTGCGTGAAAATTCGGTTAATGTCACTGCCAATAATGAATCTTAATTACAATTCACTTTCTCGAGATATAAAGATTAGTATTTATTCTCTTTTATGTAAGGTGGTTAAAAAATAACTCCCTAACTTATGTATGTCGCCATCATGGAGTCCTCACTTAATATCTGTGACATTTTTCATTGGGGTTACTTGAAGAAACAAATCTACTATATCGAATTAAAATTTTTAAAGGACTTGAACGGCAAATACAAGAAGTTATGTCTTTCGTACCACAAGAGTTCCCGGTGAAATGAATTGACGCAATTCCTGAACGGCCTATGTCGGATTTTAAATAAAAAGTCATGCTAAATGCTTTTCACGCCCTATATATTTTTTTTTTTTTATAAGCGTTTCACCCCGAGCAAGGCATGTCACTGCCACTACTGTGCAGGGGGCTACGTAGAGAGGAGAAAGGCTGGTTAAATATAGGACATAACAGAGGGTGGGTGATAGGCGGGTGAGGATACCGAGAATGAGGGTTGGGTAGATGAGAGTGTTGTGAGAATAGTTGGGAGTTAGTGTGATAGGAGGTGTCTATTGACCCTACATTTAAACACCTGGAGATTGTAACTGTCGGGAAAGCAGACTTGTGGAAGGGAGTTCCACAGGCGGGAAGCGCGAGATGGTGTTTCCAAAAACGCCGATCGCACCTCTTCAGAGGGGTAACGCTTTACCCTGTGAGGCGTCCTGAGTGTGATGATAAACTGCATCTGGTATATAAACGTTTGATGAGGAGGTTTTGAAAAGCGTGGAATAACCTCATAATTACTGTAGTTCCCTGGTCTATCCAGGGTCGTAGCATCTGTTTTGGTCCCAGCTATGAGCAAATACTTCAGGCCCAAACTGAAATTTTGAAATTATAAAAGTAGATATTAACAGTAAAAATTCTTGCAATACTTTTTAGAGAAGAAAATATTATCAGAAGCATATTTTGAAGAATATAAAAATATATTATTTACATTATTCGCACTATTGTCCTCATCTTTGTTGGATTTGTACGACGTTTCGGCCGTTGTACGCTCCGACCTTCTTCGGGTGCTAGGAGTTTTGAACCAAACCCATTATTACAATCACTGGGGTATATGAACTCCATTCCCTGTCTAATGCCTCTTCTGGAGTGACTAAATAAAATAGAAACTACCATCGTATTCACACATGAACTTGAAACTAACAATTCGTTACTGTTCCTTGATATTTTGTTAATTGCGGAAATAACTCTTTTCTAAATAAATTATATATAAATATATATATATCCGACTGACACTAGATTCGTCGAGTTTCGATCCCGGCAGGAAGAAAATAGAAGTTTCGCCACATCACTGATGAGATGTGTTACAGCGGAACAGGCATGTATGTGAATGAATATATATATATATATATATATATATATATATATATATTATTGTTAAAACGTACCAAGAAAACAGTATCACTAATAATGACTAAAATCATTAAGTCCTACTGTTAACAAAACGGTAAGCTAAGTCGTCTAACCCAAAAGGTAATACCAAATGGCTAGAGGGGAACCAAAAAACGAAACAAGCAATGCAAAGCTGTGTTCGAAAGAAAAAAAAACCCAACACGAAAACCTTTGTCAGCTTTGGCTCACTTTTAGATTTAGTTCGTATATGTATATATATTTGCATCCGCAGACAGATCTGTTTTGCGTATCATAGCTCATCAGTACCGTTAGACTCCGATTGCTTTTTTTACCCAGGATTGAAACCCTACTGAAATGGCGTCAGTCGGCAACTCTACCCCTGGGCTATGGGCGTTCGGTGGAAGTAGGCAGACTTTTTAGCGCATATCATTATACGCGCCCAACAGCTAGCGCGCTCTAATTTCACTGAATGAGCGATGTATACATGCCAGAGTAGCTACTGTTTATCAAAGTCTACTATTTTTCCAGGGTGTGATAGCGTAAATATTGTCATCCGCAGACAGATCTGTTTCGCTGTATCACAGCTCATCAGTACGGTTAGACTCCGATTGCTTTTTTACCCAGGACTGAAATGGCGTCAGTCGGCGACTCTACCCCTGGGCTATGGGATATATATATATATATATATATATATATACTATTCGTACGAGACTATCCTAAAAATCTTGTCGGCATTAAGCAACCAATTAAGTTTGACTCGCCGTAAACATAGCAGAAGATTTCACCGCAGTAAGTTGCCATTATTTTCTACGATAGACTGGTTGCCAACTCGGTTATAGAACCCAATACTTCCTGCTATTTAACTCAGAGCTGGAAGGAAGAGAAGGATTAATACCACTCCCAAGAGTATTTGCGCGAAAGTGAATGCAACGAATTCAACAATAATTCTCACCGGCATTAAACATGATCCCTATTATAGTTACCTATCTTAAAGGATGTGGTCCAGTGGATATCGGCTCGGAACAAGAAATCGGAGAGCCGGGTTCGAATTCCAGTTGAATTCATTGCATTCACTTTCGCACCAATACCCTTGGGAAAGGTATTAATTCGTCTCTGCCTTCCAGTTATGGGTTAAATAACAGGACAGATTGGGTTCTATAGCATTGGTCGGCAACCAGTCTACCGCAGAAAGCAATGGCAACCTACTGCGGGATAATCTTCTGTCCAGTCAGTCATGTCTCTTTCGAGACATGATCGCCCAAAGCGTGTATCGCGCATGGCACTTAACTGACTGACTGAATATAATAGAAACATGATTAAGGCTTCTACTGGGCATAAAGTGGGTGATCGGTTTTCTATTTTCATGAAGTAATAAACTGATCCCCCACTAATTACTACTTATTAATAGAATAATATAATTCACCAGTCTACCGCAGAAAGTAATGGCAACCTACTGCGGGATAATCTTCTGTCCAGTCAGTCATGTCTCTTTCGAGACATGATCGCCCAAAGCGTGTATCGCGCATGGCACTTAACTGACTGACTGAATATAATAGAAACATGATTAAGGCTTCTACTGGGCATAAAGTGGGTGATCGGTTTTCTATTGTCATGAAGTAATAAACTGATCCCCCACTAATTACTACTTATTAATAGAATAATATAATTCACCAGTCTACCGCAGAAAGCAATGGCAACCTACTGCGGGATAATCTTCTGTCCAGTCAGTCATGTCTCTTTCGAGACATGATCGCCCAAAGCGTGTATCGCGCATGGCACTTAACTGACTGACTGATCTTAAAGTGCTCGACAAAAATATCGATTACTATTTTCCTACATTGAACACAGGAAATTATGACTGGATTCTAAATCTCTTTATAAATGTTCCTTCTAATATTGTTGTTGGTTGATTGTCTTGTTTTTATGGCATATCAACACCTCTCCGGGTCATTTATCGCCAACTAAATTTTATTTATTTATTGCTGGTAATACCCTTTTCTTTGAACAATTTATTGTTGTTTTCATATAAGTTCTGTGTCTAGTAATAATTCTTCTTTTCGAATATCAAGATTTATTGGGATTCGTTTTTAAGGGCAGGGTCCCCAAGTCCTACCCTTGTTATTTAACCCATAACTGGAGGGGACGGACGAATTAATACCTTTCCCAAGGGTACCAGTGCTTAAGTGAATGCAGGGTATTCAACTAGAATTCGAACTCGGCTCACCGATTTCTCTTTCTGAGCCGATATTCACTGCACCACAACGCACATCCGTCACTAAACGCTTACAGCACCTGGTATTCCCAAGCGGTCACCCATCTAAGTACTGACCAGGCTCAAGGTTGCTTAACTTCGGTGATCGACCTTTCTTCATTTTCACTCCACGCCACCAAAGAAAACAACGACAACAGGACACTCTAAGTACTATTTCTTAATTTGTTTTATCTTTTTTCTCACCTGTCGCCAACCTACCAAAAAAGGGGAAGGAACATAAAACTTTACATTCTGCTACAATCAATATACGCCAGGGACATTTAGTTATTTGCTACTATCAAACCTTGAACTCTAAACGTCTGTGGACATTTTAAATACTGACATTTCTCTTTGAACAATTTTAACTACAAAACTACATGCATTTCTTCAATGAACATTTTTCTCACAAATATGTTATCGTGTTCACTTGACGAAATTTCACTTATGCCTTTCTTCTTACTATTTTGTTATTCTGTTAATAAATCTTTGCTTTTTCGGACGTGTTGGCACAAAGCCAATTTACCAAGCATCACCGAGGCCCCTAAAAATAAAAGATTTGTGACGGATAGAATATTCTTTCTAACCGGAGATCTTATTAGACACAATAAGAAACTAAGAACAATAACTAATAATAAAATAGAACAATTATAACAATAAACTGAAATAAAAGTTTCGTGGCGGATAGAAAATCCGGTCCTCCCGTAAATCGTATTAGACAAAATAAGAGATTAATAACTATAATCTATATATATAAAAGGCAATCTGTAAGTCTGTGTGTGAGTGTTCCCTATGCACGTCTACATATTTTAAGCTACGCCATTCAAACTTTCCAGGGACACATATCTACAGGGAAGCCAGGTCGATACATACTTTTTGAGTTTAAGTTCAGCAATTTTCCCTTTCGTACTTTTTGGCCAATGGAGCCAATTGTTTACATTTGTTCCTTAAAACATCTAAGATCTAAGATCTTTAATGTAGAAATGAAATATTTTATCCTTCCATATTTCAACATCCAACCAATATGTGGGGACTTCAGACGTGTTTGGCACAAGACCAATTTACCAAACATCGCTGAAGCCTCTACATACGGAACATTTTGATATACATAACTACATAGGTATTGAAACGACGTGAGTTAAGGTAAAATTCATCCGGTAACAAAGCCTTCGCCCAGAACGTTATGAAGAGCGTGCAAATACCTTTTAATTCCTGTTGTTCTCTAGTTCATCTGATTCGGTGTGGTAGCAATTCCAAGGGTCTTATCAATTGGCAAATAGTTAAAACCCAAACTTGGGTCAAAACACCTTGAAAATATAAAAAATAATCTTATATAATAACAAAATCAGCAATGCATCTTAAAAAATATTAGCAGTAATAGATTTCACTTTCGAAAAAACGCTCTTTACAAAAATGAGTCCACGAAACCAGATATACGAACTGATTTTTTTGTCGGCATTAAATAACCCATTCAGGTTGATCTACCGTAAAACAGAATAAAGCCAAACTCGGATCTACAAATGTGTTTCTTACAAAGAATACATATTCAGTTCATACCAAAATATCCTAGAAATCTTGTCGGCATTAAATAACCCATTGAGGTATTGATATGACCTAAAACGAAATAAACCGAAACCCAGGGCTATAAACTGATTTCTTACAAAGACTATATATTCTATTCCTTTCAACCTGTCCTGAAAAACAAAACAAAACAAAAAAAAACAACTTATAGGCATTAAATAAACCATTGAAGTTGATATGTCATAAACAAAATAAAGACAACCAAAACTAAATGCTTTCCTCTCATATCCATTCATTGTAAAAAAAAGATATATGTCTAAAGTTATTTATAAATGGAACTTTGTCTCTGTGTGTGTGTGTGTGTGTGTGTGTGTGTGTGTGTGTGTGTGTGTGTGTGTGTGTGTGTGTGTGTGTGTTACCTATAAACTCCGAAACGGCTGAACCAATTTTCTTGAAAATTTACACAGTTGTACTCAAAGCATCTGCGAGTGTTCTTAGCTAGGTTTTGTGTCGAGGTACCCCCGATAAATATCGAAAATCGATAATCGAAAAAATCGGGTTGTAGAGGGAGTGGTCACATTATAATAAAATTTTATACACTCATACACAAAGACATAAGAAGCAATATTCAGAACTTTGCAGTTCTTACAATAGTGCAGAAAATCGATATATATATATATATATATATATATATATATATATATATATATATATATATAAAAGGCAAGATATTTGTGTGTGTGTCTGTTTATGTGCCTGTATATCTGTATTTTTTCAGCCCTTTTATTTTTGTTTTTGCTTCGGGTTTAGCTCTAAGTAGGTATAATTTTAGTTCTTAGTCTCAGCCATGATACCATTTACTCAGAGGACTTATTTAGCATTCAAAATTCAGTTTCCGACGAAAAAATCTTATTTGATATCGATGCCAGGAAATCAAAATTTGACTTACATCCATTCATTTTTCTTTCAGTCTACGGTTTCGCTTTAACTGGAAACAACTATTGCTTTTTAGTCTTTCATGTCAACATCCAAAGAGTCTGAGCTCCAGGACCATGGATTAGTTTTAAAGCTTTCATTAAACCCGAGCAACGCCGGGCTATACTGCTAGTCGTTAATAAATAAAGTATGAGTATTTTAAAATGGAGAGTTACTTCTAAATCACTCTGTATATTAAAGAATAAATCAGTTCACTTCCCACATTTTAACATTGCGATAACAACCGAATAATCATAAGTAGTTCAGATGTAATAAATTACGGTACTTTTTTCTTCAATACTCCTTGTCCGTTCAGTAAGTGGGCGTTCATGGCATTTTACAACGTTGTCGTGTTTGTAACTCGTGGTAAGATTATTTTTTTTTTACTATCACTCAATCTCTGCTTACCAAATCTTAACGCCATCTCTTAGGTAGGTTATTCGATATTTTTTGTATCACACTTGCTAGTGTCCAAGAACACTTCCCTTATTATGTGGTGTCTTAGGAATGTCATCTGCTGCGTTAAAATTCTATATATAAACGCCTTTTTTTTAAAATTATGTTTTCAAATCAGTTAGTTAAGTGCCATACGTGATACACGCATGGGCGGTCATGTCTCGAAAGATTATCCCGCAGTAGGTTGCCATTGCTTTCTGCGGTAGACTGGTGAATTATATTATTCTATTAATAAGTAGTAATTAGTGGGGGATCAGTTTATTACTTCATGACAATAGAAAACCGATCACCCACTTTATGCCCAGTAGAAGCCTCAATCATGTTTCTGTTATATTCAGTCAGTCAGTTAAGTGCCATACGTGATACACGCTTGGGCGATCATGTCTCGAAAGAGACAGGACTGACTGGACAGAAGATTATTTCGCAGTAGTGCCATTGCTTTCTGCGGTAGACTGGTTGCCGAGCAAGGCTACAGAACCCAATCTGTCCTATTATTTAACCCATAACGGGAGGGAAAAGACGGATTAATACCTTTCCCAAGAGTATTTGCGTGGAAGTGAATGGAATTCGAACTCGGCTCTCCGATTTCTCGTTCCGAGCCGATATCCACTGCACCACGACGCACATCCATGTTTTCAAAACGCTTCCTAATTACGTAAATGATCGCTACATAGAATTCACAGTCTCATTATAACACCTGGATTCAATCAAACTGTTATCGCCCGGTTCACACTCTACCCACGTCTATTGAACAGGTGAAGAGACTCATCCCTTGTTTTCTGTTTAGGATGTGGTTTCCGGTTTTCTCTTTTCCAATCTTTTCACTCTTTCCTTTATTTTTTTTCAATTGGAGTAGATAGACTAAACTATCGCCCGGTTCACACTCCACCCACGTCTATTGAACAGGTGAAGAGGCTCATCCCTTGTTTCCTGTTTAGGATGTGGTTTCCGGTTTTCTCTTTTCCAATCTTTTCACTCTTTCCCTTATTTTTTTTCAATTGGAGTAGATAGACTAAACTATCGCCCGGTTCACACTCCACCCACGTCTATTGAACAGGTGAAGAGACTCATCCCTTGTTTCCTGTTTAGGATGCGGTTTCCGGTTTTCTCTTTTCCAATCTTTTCACTCTTTCCTTTATTTTTTTTCAATTGGAGTAGATAGACTAAACTATCGCCCGGTTCACACTCCACCCACGTCTATTGAACAGGTGAAGAGACTCATCCCTTGTTTCCTGTTTCGGATTTGGTTTCCGGTTTTCTCTTTTCTAAGCTTTTCACTCTTTCCTTTATTTTTTTTCAATTGGAGTAGATAGACTAAACTATCGCCCGGTTCACACTCCACCCACGTCTATTGAACAGGTGAAGAGACTCATCCCTTGTTTCCTGTTTCGGATTTGGTTTCCGGTTTTCTCTTTTCTAAGCTTTTCACTCTTTCCTTTATTTTTTTTCAATTGGAGTAGATAGACTAAACTATCGCCCGGTTCACACTCCACCCACGTCTATTGAACAGGTGAAGAGGCTCATCCCTTGTTTCCTGTTTAGGATGCGGTTTCCGGTTTTCTCTTTTCCAATCAATTTGCTCTTACGTAGCCAACTGCGCATCAGTGGCTTTATCGCCTTGCTTGGGGTGATATGATTAAAATAAAATCTCTATCTCGGTTCTGATAGTTTCATTGCTTATAATATTATTTATGTTAGAATTTCTCATGTTCAAACAGTTATCATCATGTTGGTTGTTATATACTGAAGGTTGTGAAGTCTTATTTTCTGCTTAAATGTCTCAGATGAGCAATGATTATTAATGTACACTGGTTTCGTCAAACTTATTTTCCTCAAATTGATTTTTATAGTCTCGATGTATAGAACCTTATTTTCTATTTGAATTTCTCAGATAAGGAAAGATTTACTGAAACTGCTATCCTCATCTTAGTTGTTTGTTTAAATTACTGCGAAAAGAAATTATCATTGTTATACACTGATTTATTCAAACTGTTATCCCCATCTTGATTGTTATGATTTCAATCATTTGAATCTTATTTTCTGTTTAAATCTCTCGGGTGAGGGATCATCATCATTATATACTGCTTTATTCAAACTGTTATCCCCATCTTGATTGTTATGATTTCAATCATTTGAATCTTATTTTCTGTTTAAATCTCTCGGATGAGATTATCATCATCATTATATACTGATATTTTCAAACTGTTATCCCCATCTTGATTGTTATGATTTCAATCATTTGAATCTTATTTTCTGTTTAAATCTCTCGGATGAGATTATCATCATCATTATATACTGATTTATTCAAACTGTTATCCTCATCTTGATTGTTATAATTTCAATCATTTGAATCTTATTTTCTGTTTAAATCTCTCGGATGAGATTATCATCATCATTATATACTGCTTTATTAAAACTGTTATCCTCATCTTGATTGTTATGATTTCAATCATTTGAATCTTATTTTCTGTTTAAATCTCTGGGATTTGATTATCATCATCATTATATACTGATATTTTCAAACTGTTATCCCCATCTTGATTGTTATGATTTCAATCATTTGAATCTTATTTTCTGTTTAAATCTCTCGGATGAGATTATCATCATCATTATATACTGATTTATTCAAACTGTTATCCTCATCTTGATTGTTATAATTTCAATCATTTGAATCTTAATTTCTGTTTAAATCTCTCGGGTGAGATTATCATCATCATTATATACTGATTTATTCAAACTGTTATCCTCATCTTGATTGTTATAATTTCAATCATTTGAATCTTAATTTCTGTTTAAATCTCTCGGGTGAGGGATCATCATCATTATATACTGATTTATTCAAACTGTTATCCCCATCTTGATTGTTATGATTTCAATCATTTGAATCTTATTTTCTGTTTAAATCTCTCGGATGAGATTATCATCATCATTATATACTGATTTATTCAAACTGTTATCCTCATCTTGATTGTTATAATTTCAGTCATTTGAATCTTATTTTCTGTTTAAATCTCTCGGGTGAGGGATCATCATCATTATATACTGATTTATTCAAACTGTTATCCCCATCTTGATTGTTATGATTTCAGTCATTTGAATCTTATTTTCTGTTTAAATCTCTCGGATGAGTTTATCATCATCATTATATACTGATTTATTCAAACTGTTATCCTCATCTTGATTGTTATAATTTCAATCATTTGAATCTTAATTTCTGTTTAAATCTCTCGGGTGAGATTATCATCATCATTATATACTGATTTATTCAAACTGCTATCCTCATCTTGATTGTTATAATTTCAATCATTTGAATCTTAATTTCTGTTTAAATCTCTCGGGTGAGGGATCATCATCATTATATACTGATTTATTCAAACTGTTATCCCCATCTTGATTGTTATAATTTCAATCATTTGAATCTTATTTTCTGTTTAAATCTCTCGGATGAGATTATCATCATCATTATATACTGATTTATTCAAACTGTTATCCTCATCTTGATTGTTGTAATTTCAATCATTTGAATCTTAATTTCTGTTTAAATCTCTCGGGTGAGGGCTCATCATCATTATATACTGCTTTATTCAAACTGTTATCCCCATCTTGATTGTTATGATTTCAATCATTTGAATCTTATTTTCTGTTTAAATTTCTCGGATGAGATTATCATCATCATTATATACTGCTTTATTAAAACTGTTATCCCCATCTTGATTGTTATGATTTCAATCATTTGAATCTTATTTTCTGTTTAAATCTCTGGGATGAGATTATCATCATCATTATATACTGATATTTTCAAACTGTTATCCCCATCTTGATTGTTATGATTTCATTCATTTGAATCTTATTTTCTGTTTAAATCTCTCGGATGAGATTATCATCATCATTATATACTGATTTATTCAAACTGTTATCCTCATCTTGATTGTTATAATTTCAATCAATTTGAATCTTAATTTCTGTTTAAATCTCTCGGGTGAGGGATCATCATTATTATATACTGATTTATTCAAACTGTTATCCCCATCTTGATTGTTATGATTTCAATCATTTGAATCTTATTTTCTGTTTAAATCTCTCGGGTGAGGGATCATCATCATTATATACTGATTTATCCAAACTGTTATCCTCATCTTCATTATTATAGACACAATGTTTCGAATATTATTTTTTGTTTGAATTACTCAGATAAGGAATAATCATTATTATACACTGATTGATATATTATAAACAATTATCAAACTTCATTTTTCAAACTATTATCTTCATCTTGGTTGTTATAGACTCAATGTTTATAATGGTATTTTTTTTTAATTTCTTAGATGAGCAGTTACCAATTTCATCGGTTATTTTCGTCTTTGTTGTTACAGTCTGTATGTTTTGGATCCTATTTGCTAATCGAATTTCACAGCTAAGGAATTATCATTTTGGTACTTCCACTCATTTTCGATAACTAACTTTTAAATTGAATTTTTAAAAATAAAAAATTTCCTTGAAACTTTTATTTTAGTTTTAATTGAAAGTTAAATGATGAAATTTACTATTTCCAGTAAGCAAAACACTCTGGTTTATTTCAAACAGAAATTATATGAATTGGAATATAAAAGTTTGAGATTTTTTTCAATTTTTCAATTTGAACGATCGACACATTTTTGTAAAAAAAAGTTAATTCTCGGTTTTAAAAATCTTGCAAAAATAAAATATATATCTGTGGCACAATTGTTTTAGAAAATTAGCAAATCTTATGCTAAATTATTCTGATTTACACAAATATTACTTATTTAAAGCGTAAAATCAGGAATAAAACTATGTCTTAATCACAAATTTGAACTTTTTGACCAGCACGCGTTGTAAATCAAGATCGTATTGACAGGTTTCTAATGAGAGATAAAAATATATGGCGTTCAGAATAGACAAAATTATATTCATTTTCTTTCGAGTAAGGGAGGAAACGCTGACATTTTAATTTGCTCACAGAAATTACCATACAAAAAAAACAAAAAAACATCAAATGCACCAAAAATTTAAATTATTTAAAAAATACTCCTGTATAACGATTTGTATTAAACTTTTCTATTTTCAATAAGCAATATAATCATCAATTCTTAACTAAAAAAATAAGCGCAACAGTTCTTTTAAAGATTTTAAAAATATTTTTAAATCTTTATAAATTATTGTAATGAAAAAAAAAATTGCAAAGTTCTTTTAAAATTCTATTAGTAAGCGAAAAAAAATTTTAGGCTGTAATGTCCTAAATGTTTATCATGTATTTCAAGGATTAAAAGCTTATCAAATTGAATTATATCAGAATTTTGTTGCATTTTTATTTTAATCTTCGGGGCAGATTTTCAGATAGTGTTCTAAAATTTAAAATAAAAAAAATAGTTGATTTATATTCCCCAATGAGTCCTGCTTTTAACTAATAATTACCGACCAATTAAAATTTATTAAAAATTCATGGATTCACGTGGAAGCGGAGTAACTGAGGTAAAAAAAATATTTTTACCATGATTTTAAAAAATAATAATTTCATAAATAATTACATTAATTTGGGAATAAGTACTGAAAGTTTCATTAATATCTGAAAATTATTTGATTTTTGCGAGAATTTCCAAATTAATGTTTTTGCCACCGAAAAAAAGTGGGTGATGTAATCATTATGTTTTATATTGTAAACAGTTGTAATGTTTTGGTCAACCGCTAACTTAAATAAAAACAAAATTTACTGACAAAATTTCGAAAATGTTAGAAGGAATTAATTTTTTTTTAAAAATAATTAAAAATTATTTTGACCTTTCCTTTTAATAATAATATAAACACTTTGATGGAAAACGTTTGTTTTATTAAGTTTGGGACTTTTTTAATTCATACTATGCTGTTTTTTAGCGATAGTGGAGGTACCTACTGTATAATGATTTATTCAAGTTTTTATCCCCATTTTGTTGTTATTGTCTCAATGTTTAAATTTTATTTTGTGTTTTATTTTTTAGATGAGAAATCTCCATTAAGTAGGCATCTACGCAGATGACACTACAACATACTCCCGCTCCAGTAAGAAACCTGTCGTGGCGGACAGACATAATCTCGCTGCTGACCTTGAGCGGGATCTACACTCTGTGGTGAACTGGGGCAAGAAGTGGCTTGTCAGATTCAATTCATCTAAGACCAAGCTGTTGTCTGTCAACCATTACAGGCAACTTCTCCTGCCTCCCATAAGCATGGACCAAGTGATTCTCCCTGAGAGTAATACACTACGCCTCCTCGGACTTACCCTGTCCTCAGACCTCAAATGGAACCACTATATTGAATCCATAGCAAAATCTACTGCTAAGAAGGTTGGGTCACTATGTCGATTCAGGATTTTTTTTCCACCTGAATCCATCCTGCATATATACAAGTCAACCATCCGTCCGTGCATGGAGTACTGCTGCCATTTATGGTCAGGTGCCCCTGCCGTTCTCTTCAGTGTTCTTGACAAGATCCAAAGGAGAGTCTGTAATGTGATAGGTACTGATCTGGCGACTCGACTGCAGCCACTTCCCCATCGTCGAAATGTGGCCTCCCTTTGTCTGTTCTATAAATACTTTCATGGCTTCTGCTCGGACGAGCTTAAGTCACTGATGCCTCCTCAACAGGTGTTTACTCGTGCAACCACACTGGTAACTGGGTCCCACCCATTCACAGTCAGGTTAGCCAAATGCAGACGACAATTCTACTCCTGCAGCTTCTTTTCTCGCACTTCCCGCCTGTGGAACTCGCTCCCGTATTCTTGCTTTCCTGACGGCTACAACCTCCAGAAATTTAAATGCAAAGTCAATACTCATCTACTAACCACTGGACTCTAGATCTCTCCCCACCCCTGTATAACCTTCCCTTTCTCTCCACCTATGTATCTGTCATCGCACCTGCTTTCTATTGTTCCTTTCTAACTAGTCTGTACTCACTCTTTTCTAATCAATCTTTTTACAGTTATGTAGCCCCCTGCACATCAGTGGCATTTCCGCCTTGCTCGGGGTGAAATGATTAAAAAAAAAAACACTGAATTTTCAAACTGTTATTCTCATCTCGGTTGTTATAGTCTGAATGTTCTCAATATTATTTTCTTCTTGAGTTTCTCTTAAGAGGAATTATCATTATTATATCCTAATTTATTCAAACTGTTATCCTCATCTTGGTTGTTATTGTCTCAATGTTTATAATCTTATTTTCTGTTTGTTTTTCAAAGATATTAATTACCATCATTATAAACTGATTTAGTCAAACTGTTATCCTCATATTGTTTGTTGTAGTATATATGATTGGTTTATTATTTTCTTTGTGAATTTCTCAGATGAAAAATTATTAATATTATATACTGATTTATCTAGATAGTTATTCTCAACTCCCTTGTTTTAATCTCAATGTTTATAATATTATTTTCTATTCGAATTTCTCAGAAAGAAAAAATATATATATTTTAATCATTTCACCCCCAAGCAAGCAAGTACTGCCACTGGTGCGCACGGGGGCACATAAAGGGCGAATGAAGAGAAACTAAAAAGACACAAAGACGAGACATGCTTAAAAGAAAATATTAGAACTGAATGTTTGTAATTAAAACTTTTTGTAATGAACACTTTATTATTCAACAGGTGTAGATTGCTTTCACGTGTTAACTAACATCTGCAAAGGCTTGATACGCTTAACATATAATGCTAGTAATGAATATTTGGAATAAAAAATTTATTTAATAAAATTGGGTAATTTTTTCTTCGATTTTCCTAAAAAAGACAAAAATAATTAAGTTTTACATAAAATATTAGTACTGAAATAATTTAAACTTTATTTAATTTAACGAAGATAGATTGTTCTCCGTTTTTATAAGACAATAAATGCTTAACATAGGATATACAAACTGAATATTTGTACTGCACACTTTATTTAATTTACGGGGGTATATTGTTCTTCGTGTTTACTAAAGAGAAAATGTCGAGATATGCTGAACATAAAATATTAATACTAAATATTACTAATGAACAATTTACTTCAACAACGGGAGTAGATTGCTTTTAGTGCCAAAAATGAGACATAGACAAGGTATGGTTAAAATAAATATTGATAATGAATATTTGGACTGAACAATTCATCTAGCGACATGTAAATAATATTCTTGTTCACTAAATGGGGCAAAGACGAAATTTTCATAACATAAGATATTAGTTTTGAATATTTGTACTAAACACTTTATTTAATCAACGGCATTAGATTGTTCTTAGAGTTTTTTAAAGAAAACAAGAACGAGATATGTTTAACAAAAATCTTCAAACTGAATATTTGTATGAATACTTTATTTTATCAACGGGATTTGATTGTTGTTTGTGTTAACTGAAAAAAGCAAAGACGAGATACGCTTATTATAAAATATTTTCACTGAATATTTGCAATGAACACTTTTTTCAAGCACATGGTGTAGAGCGTCTTTCGTGTATACTAAAAGAGACAAAAACGATCTATGCTTAACTAAAAGTATTAGTCATGAATATTTGTAATGAACACTATATTTAAACAACTGGGGTAGAGTGATCTTTGTGTTGACTAACAGAGGCAAGGACAAGATATACTTAACATAAAATATTTGGATTAAGTATTTGTAATGAAGTCTTTATTTACTCAACTGGGGACCAGCAGAAGATAACTGACCTTAAAGAATTATTATTTCTGTCAAAGGCGAAAAAGAAAACAGGCAATGATTTTAATCAAAACTGGAATGCAGAAACATAAAAAGTGTATTGTGCCAAAGACGTCGGTCCTGAAGGTCACAAAATATAAAACAATGATAAAGAAATGAGGTCTGTGTCCACAAAATATAATTTATATTAAATAAAAATTATTTCCGTCAAAGGCCGAAAAAGGAATTAAACAATAATTTCAATCGAAAATAGAATGTAGAGAAATGAAAAGTGTATTGTTTTAAAGACATAATATAATTTACATTAAATGATTCGGTCAGAAGCAAAATAATGCAGAAAGAACCGTTTTTCTTGAAAATTTACAGAGCGACTGCGAGTGTTCTTAGCTAGGTATTGTGTCAAGGTACCCCCGATAAATATCGAAAATCGATTATCGAAAAAATCGGCTTATAGAAGGAGTGGTCCGATTTTAATCAAATTTGATACACTCATAGACAAAGACATAAGAAACCATATTCAGAAGTTTGCAGTTCTTACAATAGTCCAGAAAATTGATATATATATATATATATATATATATATATATATATATATATAAGGCAAGTTGTTTGTGTGTGTGTCTGTTTATCTGCCTGTATGTCTGACGGTTACAACCACCAGGAATTTAAATGCAATGTCAATATTCATCTCTTAACCACTTGGCTCTAGTTCATTCCCCACCCCGTATATCCTTTCCTTTCTCTCCACCTTTGAAACTGTCATCACACCTGCATTCTCATCCTTCTCTTGCTCCTTTCTAAATGGTTTGTCGTCCTCTTCACTCTCTTCTACTTAATCTTTTTACTCTTATGTAGCTCCCTGCACATCAGTGGCATTACCGCCTTGCTCGGGATGATACGATTTTTAAAAAAATCGGTTGGAGAAAATTGACTGGGCAGAAGATTATCCTGCAGTAGGTTGCCATTGCTTTCAGCGGTAGACTGGTTGCTAGCCAAAGCTATAGAACCCAATCTGTCCTGTTACTGAACCCATAACTGAAGGGAAGAGACGGATTAATACTTTTCCTAAGGGTATTTGCGCGTAAGTGAATGCAAGGAATTCAGCTGGAATTCGAACTCGGCTCCCCGGCTTCTCGTTCCGAGGCGATATCCACTGGACCACAATGCACATAAAGGTGTTCTCACTGAGCTTCTGTGAATCTTCATTAAAATATTTAAAATGGCTGTCTTCGTTATCCGATAAGATAAGAATATCATCACTGTAAGTAAATGTATATTGACATCACGATAAATACTATCCTTTGGAAGGTACTGGATGCGTTTTACAAGCCCAAAAACATATAATTGTACTCGTTTTTTTTTTTTATAATCATATTGCAAAGCATTTTACTGCCACTGTTTTGCAGAGGGTTACATAGGAGGAAAATTATGAGAAACATTCATGGATTCACGTGGAGGCGGAATAACAGAGGTAAAAAATATATTTTTACCAAGATTTTAAAGAAAATAATAATTTCAAATATAATGTCATTTACTTGTGAATGAGTACTGAAAGTTTGATAAAAATCTGACAATTATTTCATTTTTGCGAAAATTTCCAAATTAATGTGTTGGCCACCGAAAAAAGTGGGTGATGTAATCATTACGTTTTATGACAGGTTATAGGGGGTATCAGAAAGTGGGTATGAGAAGGATGAAAATACTGATGGGAGTGGAGTGGACGGAGAAAGGAGCATGAGAGAAAGATATGAGAAAGAGTGACAGGTTATAGGGGGTCTCAGGAAGTGGGTAAGAGAAGGATGGGAATACTGATGAGAGTGGAGTGAACGGAGAAAGGAGCATGAGAGAAAGTTATGAGAAAGAGTGACAGGTTATAGGGGGTGTTAGGAAGTGGGTATGAGAAGGATGAGAATACTGATGAGAGTGGAGTAGACGGAGAAAGGAGCATGAGAGAACGTTATGAGAAAGAGTGACAGGTTATAGGGGGTGTCAGGAAGTGGGTAAGAGAAGGATGAGAATACTGATGAGAGTGGAGTGGACGGAGAAAGGAGCATGAGAGAAAGTTATGAGAAAGAGTGACAGGTTATAGGGGGTGTCAGAAAGTGGGTAAGAGAAGGATGAAAATACTGATGAGAGTGGAGTGGACGGAGAAAGGAGCATGAGAGAAAGTTATGAGAAAGAGTGACAGGTTATAGGGGGTGTCAGGAAGTAGGTAAGAGAAGGATGAAAATACTGATGAGAGTGGAGTGGACGGAGAAAGGAGCATGAGAGAAAGTTATGAGAAAGAGTGACAGGTTATAGGGGGTGTCAGAAAGTGGGTAAGAGAAGGATGAAAATACTGATGAGAGTGGAGTGGACGGAGAAAGGAGCATGAGAGAAAGTTATGAGAAAGAATGACAGGTTATAGGGGGTGTCAGGAAGTGGGTAAGAGAAGGTTGAGAATACTGATGAGAGTGGAGTGGACGGAGAAAGGAGCATGAGAGAAAGTTATGAGAAAGATTGACAGGTTACAGGGGGTGTCAGAAAGTGGGTAAGAGAAGGATGAAAATACTGATGAGAGTGGAGTGGACGGAGAAAGGAGCATGAGAGAAAGTTATGAGAAAGAGTGACAGGTTATAGGGGGTGTCAGGAAGTGGGTAAGAGAAGGATGAGAATACTGATGAGAGTGGAGTGGACGGAGAAAGGAGCATGAGAGATAGGATGCAGGTTAGTGAGATAGAAGATGATTATTGACTTTATATTTAAAGTTCTTGGAGATTGTAGCTGTCAGGGAAGCAAGAAAATATATGGGAATTCCACAGGTGGGAAGTGCGAGAAAAGAAGCTGATGGAGTAGAATTTGCGTTTCCATTTTATTGGTTTCACAGTAAAAGGTTTAATCCGAAAAGTGTGGTTATCGGTGTTATATATATACCATCGGGATGGACTGGTACTTGGTGATATGTCGATTACAGATCGATTTTCGATGATTCTTTTATTCTGTTATTTAATTTTGGAATCAGGTAGCAATCATCTTTTGTTATCAGATTCAGTAACATACAATCACATCTTCTTCTATGTGCCTTGTTCTTTCAGGACGTAGCCGATCATGGCTCTCCACGTCTCTCTATCACTGGTGGCTCTTCGCACGCTTTCTCGTGTAACATCTTGCAAGCCCCTTTCTGTCATCCACCTGCTCATGCCCTTCAAATATGTTATCCGCTGCTTTTTTCTCATCTATCTGACCTGTTAATATCAGGTTCTCCCTTCAGGACGTCGGAGATCATGGCTTTCCACGTCTCTCTATCCCTGGTGGCTCTGAGCACGCCTTCTCCTATTACACCATGCAATCCTCGTTCCATCATCCACCTGATTAGGTCCTTCAACTATGTTATCCGTTGCTTTCTCCTGTCTCTTTTCCCCTCTATCTGACCTGTTAGTATCAGGTTCTCCAAGCCCTCATTGCATGTCCCAGGAACTTTAGTTGTCTCTTCCTGATGCTCAATATTAATTTCATTTTCGTTTCCATTCTTTACAACACCTCATCATTGCTCACATGCTCGGTCCATGATATCAGCAGCATCCTTCTGTAGAACCACATTTCAGTTGCTTCAATTTTTTTCTTTATCTTTGATGATATTGCCTTATTGAGGAAATGGAATCACATAGCAATCTAGTACTCTCTTCTTTGTTTCTAATGAAAGTTTCCTGTCGCTTAATACTTTACTGCTTGACCGGGGTATTCATGGATTTCCACGTCTCTCTATCCCTGGTGGCTCTTAACACGCCTTCTCCTGTTACACCATGCAACCCTAGTTCCATCATCCACCTGATCGGGTCCTTTAAATATGTTATCCGTTGCTTTCCTCTGTCTTTTTTTCCTGTATCTGACATGTTAGTATCAGGCTCTCCAAACCCTCCTTCCTCATTGCATGTCCCAGGAACTTCACCTGTCTCTTCCTGATGCTCAGCATTAATTTCTTTTTTGTTTCCATCAGTTTCAGGACCTCATCATTGCTCACATGCTCGATCCATGATATCAGAAGCATCCTTCTGTAGAACCGCATTTCAGTTGCTTCAAGTTTTTCCTTCATCTTTGATGATATTGTCCAGCATTCACTGCCATGTTGAAGAACTGACAACACATAGCAATCCAGGACTCTCTTCCTTGTTTCTATCAAAATTTTCCTGTTTCTTAATACTTTACTCAACTTCTGGAATGCTTCCTTCGCCATGCCAATTCGTCTTCGGATCTCTGTGTCGCACTTTCCGTCTTCTGTTATAACGCTTCCCAGGTATTTACATTTTTGTACCTGCTTGATTCTAGTATCCCCAATCTGTATTTGGCATATTGGGCTGCCCTTTTTACTGATGGCCATGCATTCGGTTTTCTTCCAGTTTATTTGTAGTCCTTTCTTATCACTCTCCTCAGCGATCATCAGATCCTTATTTTTCACCATGCGTTTTGTTTTAATATTTTTGTACATTATCAAACTATGTAATAATGTTTATATAAATTGTTTTCGTTTATAGGATACAAATCCAATATCATCCAACAATTAATTGAAACGCAAAACGTAATAGTAATTAATTATGCATTCGAAGTCCTAACAAACCTTTTTTTTGTTCTGCATCTACCGAACGGTATTTTTGTTCATTCTACATTCAGCTTCCATTTATAAAAAACAATTTTCAATTCATGCCACAAATGCCACACTTTCTTCTAGTGAGTGCAGAACCAGGGATCGAACCGCCGACCGTTGGATTTCAATTCAACGCTCTCCCAGCTGGCTTCTTGCTACGCCTCTTCCTCTTCCTACTCCACTTTCCTCCTTCCACCTTTTCACTGCGTCTCTCTGTGTCAGCTTCTCGCCAAGAAATTGACGCCCCTATTTCCCGAGTGAACTTGGTCGGTCAGTTTTATAATCCATTTCTCTACCCATAATCCATTTCCTCAGTCTATAAAAATTCCACTCGAGGGCCTCCTCTCTTTTTTCCTTTAGAATGAGCTGAAGGTGGATTATTAAGACAGCGGTGAGTATTATTATTATTTTCTTTCTTTGGAACAGATTACTGCTCTGCACGCCAGACACAAACGAACTCTTTTTCCAGAGCCGCTACTAGTCGCCCTTTCATGTTCACACTCCCCCTGGTCTCAAGACCACACATGTGGCAAGGCGGACGTGGCCGCTTGTTGCGGGCACTCCTACGAAGGGGGATTGTCTGGATTTCTTCATCTGAGCTCTCAGAAGTGGCATCGGAGTTATCGGCAACAGCGTCGGGGTTCGCAGTCGGACCATCAGACTCGCGGGGCGTAGGTCGAATCCACAGTTCGTCATTGGATGATTCACCACTGCCGCTACTTGTCAACGAATTCGTATTCAGGGCGGGCCGAATGTCCCTCACATGGCGTGGAGTACCATCAACCAGCACGGCCTGCTCACTGACGATGCCGGTGATTCGTCCCCTTCGAAAACTGGTGGTGCACCGGTTATTGGGAGGCTTCACCCAGACGGTGTCCCCTAATTCATACGGCCCTCTTGTTCCCCGCCGATCAGGCAGACGCGCGTCAATGCCCTTGATGCGCACTCGGTAGCGATGGATCGCATTGGCGGGTGCGCTCACAGCAGTCACAGCATCCCTCGGTGTTGCATTATATCTATAGACCGCTTCTGCAATAGTGCACGCCTTCCTGGCCGCGGTCCTCTTCACGCTTCGGTGGCACCGCTCTGCTATGCCGTTGCCACTCGGCACATATGCACATCGGTGTCTGAGCCTGATCCCCCACTCGTCTACAAAACGCCTAAATTCCACGCTGCAGAAGGCAGTATCGTTGTCCGTGAGGATCTCTTCAGGCGGCCCCCTTTCGTAAAATATGGATTCCAATTCACGGATGACACTGGAGGAGTCCTGGCGTGCCAACGGGCGCCAGATCGCAAACCTCGTCGGTCCGCAATCTATCAGTGTGAGGAAGTGCTGGCTGCCATAATGGGTTATGTCCATACCCAGTCGGCTCCAAGTCATGTCTGTTCCCAGCCGACCCCTCCGCCATCTCGCTGGGGCGGGGTCGATTGACTGGCATGTTTGGCATTCCTTGACCACCGCTCTCACTGCACTTTTTGACACTGACGGATTGGTCAATTGTACAAAATAGCATGTCCGTCTCACTCCGGGGTGCCCACTGATGTGGTGTATTTCCCTGATTTTGTCTGCCGCCTCCACAGAGGCAGCACATAGTAACGGTACCGGCCCAGCTTCTTTCTTCACGGCATCAATCCATCTCTGAGGCACCCGAGTGAGCCTATCAGCGAGGTTGCAGTTTGAGGTGACAAGTACCACATCCACAGACAGATTGTACTCTGTTACTAGCTTTCTTATGGTCTCCAACCTCCGTCTGATCAGCATCTCGCTGGCCGCCTTGGTGCGCACCCTGGCCTTACCTGTCAGTGTGTTTGATATCCAGTGGTACACGCACAGCGAATCTGTGTGTATGTGTAATTTCTTGACTTTCCACTGGAGTGCCAGGTTAATGCTTTTCGTCACCGCATCGAGCTCTGCCAGGTTGATGTGAGCAGCGTCATTCGTCGGTCGCAGCCAGCAGGCGTCCTCAATCGCAGCTCCGTTCTCCTCAAGCAGCACACCAATCGCCACAGAGCTCGCATCCACCCACACGCTCAATTCGTCTCCCTGCACACACCAGTCTCCCTTTGCGGGGTCATCCTGCTTTACCCTTGCGATGGTCTCCTTCACCATGCGAACCAACAGATCGTCCGTCGTTTCATCATCCCAGTCTTTGGTGACTGCGCTTGCCCTCCTTTTTATGGTGCCTGTTGCTACACGAGTCCATCCACACACTGGTAGGTGCCCCACAAGTTTTCCACACAGGGAGAAGACCACTCGTCTCGTGAAGACTTCGGGTACTTCAGGAATTGCAGTTCCGCGCCCCCACTTCAAGGTCCCCCGCTCCTTTCGAACTTTCAGGCCCAAGACACGGGCGCCATCCTCCAAATGTTCCGGGTCCTTGCAAATCAGGCCAAACTCGGCCAGTTTGGTCCTTACGCGTGATGATGATACAACGTCTTCGTTCACGTATATGTCATCAAGGTACGTCGATGTCCCCTCTTTCATTGTTTCTTGCTGTGACAACACAGCGTTGACTATGGTCTTCATTATTTGGGGTGCCACGTTCAGCCCGAAGCCCAGTCTGGTAAGGCAGTACCTTCTGCCGGCAAACACCACCGTCTGAAACGGCCACATCGTTTCGCTGACCCGGACCTGCAGATACGCTTTTCTTAGATCCAGCAGGGACACATTGGAACCCTGCTGGCGCCATTCTCGTAGCTTGCTGGCGCAAACATCAGCATCTGCCGTAAATGCATCAACATGCGCATTTAGTTCGCGGTAGTCCATCACTGGCCTCACTTTTGCTTTGTTGTGCTGAGTAACCGCCATCAGCGGGATCAAACCTTTGGGAGGTCCAAGTTTCTCATAGGGGTAAGGAATTAACCAGCCATCCTTGATCCATTCACGAAGCTCCTCTTCGTATGCAGGCCTTATTTGGTCGGGCACATGGTACTCGGCTACTTCGTTCCGCAATTTTGCTGGCTCCTGATTTCCCGACCACTTCCATGAGGCGGTCCAAGCCTTCTGGTGCTGGTCAAATTCGACACTAAAGTCTGGCTGGTCGATCCTCAGCGCTGCGCACACTGGGGTCCTCTCTTGAAACTGCACTTCCCCCGTCTGCGTTATGTGAACACCACCTAGGGCTCTGATGGCATCATAGCCTAGAAGCAGGTCAAAGTTCAGTGGTTTTTTGAGCGCTACTAGCGCCTCGACGTTGGCCGAGTTTCCTGTTCTTGTACGGATGTTTATCGCACCCACCCCGCAACATGTCCGCGATTCTCCACTGATGGTGGTTACCCTGACACCCTTCTCCTTCCAAGTGTGGCAGAGGTCTACGAACACTATGGTGCGGGAGCACCCGGAGTCGAGGAGTGCTGAGCACAATGTCTCGTTGACATAGACCTGAATGATCGGAAGCGCCTCTAATTTCTGCTTTGGGGAAAGGTCGACGCCGGCACCTTGTCCCCGGCCCCGTTTCCCGCACAATCCCGGGCCATATGTCCGGTTTCATTACACCGGTAGCAGCGAACAGCTGTCGGTCGCCGTCTGCAGTTCCTTGCAATGTGGCCCTGGCCATCGCACCTATAACACACGACCCCACCACGCGGGCTAAGCCCCTGAGACGGTTTATCATCACTCGGTGTGGATTGTGCAGCGGCGATTGTCGGATCTCTCAGCTCGGAATTATCCTTCATCACGGTTCTGGCTCGGTCCACCAGGTCATTAAGGGGCAACGAGGTTATGTTTGAGCTCGCCCGCAGGAGCTGTTTTGCTCCGGTTGGGAGCCCCGCCAGAAATTTATATGCCAAGGCCCGCTCGGGCAGCCCACCGAACAACACCGTCAACTTCTTCAGCTCGGCCAAATATACGTCCACAGTTTCGCCAAGATGTAATTGTCTTGCCTCAAATTGCTCCCAGGCAGTGGCGGGGTCGATAGCAAACGCTTTGTATAGGGCTGCCTTGATCCTCTCATAATTCTGTTTTTCCTCAGCACTGAGCTGTTGATACACAGCGAAAGCCCCACCAGACAAACGCAGAGGAATCACATGTTCAATGTTTTTGACACCAGACAAGAGACAATGCAGTTCCACTTTTTCCACCCAGTCAAGTACTGGGGTCGAGCCACTGAACTCTGGAATCAATTTCAGGTCGAACCTGTCCCCCATTATGCCGAAATAGCTTGTTGCACACTTTCTTCTAGTGAGTGCAGAACCAGGGATCGAACCGCCGACCGTTGGATTTCAATTCAACGCTCTCCCAGCTGGCTTCTTGCTACGCCTCTTCCTCTTCCTACTCCACTTTCCTCCTTCCACCTTTTCACTGCGTCTCTCTGTGTCAGCTTCTCGCCAAGAAATTGACGCCACTAATTCCCGAGTGAACTTGGTCGGTCAGTTTTATAATCCATTTCTCTACCCATAATCCATTTCCTCAGTCTATAAAAATTCCACTCGAGGGCCTCCTCTCTTTTTTCCTTTAGAATGAGCTGAAGGTGGATTATTAAGACAGCGGTGAGTATTATTATTATTTTCTTTCTTTGGAACAGATTACTGCTCTGCACGCCAGACACAAACGAACTCTTTTTCCAGAGCCGCCGCTAGTCGCCCTTTCATGTTCACAATTCAATTGGATTTCGATCAAGTGACTGAGAAGCCCATTCCCAACCTCAAATATTCCATTACCCTAACTACCCAAATATTGAATATTCTGGATTTGGTTTATTTTCTGAAATTTTGATATTCGACTAAATTCAATGTCTTATTTGTATCATTTTTCTAAACACGTTCGTTTGAAAGACCGAAACTTTTTTTCTACGAATCTGCAATAAAAGGCATCATTATTTATAGTACGTTCGTTATAAATAATATCATAATGTTGTTTTAGAATTTTATTATTGTGTTTTTTATTATCATATCGAGATTATCGAACGTATAGCATCCAAATCCAATATCATCCAACGATTAACTGAAACGCAATTAGTAAAAATTGCAAACCCGCAAAAATGGATCAGAAAGACTGAAAACATTTTGGGAAAAACCAGACCAAGGCAAATTTAACAAGTCAGTGTGAAAATTAAGATTCGGGATTCGGCTTGGATTAGAAATATTAAGCATGACCCTTGTCAAATATTCTTAACATCTAAAATTGTGTATGTGGTTGTATCTAATCATGTGACCTGATCTAAGTATTTATCCAGGTCTTTTACAATGCTTAAACTGTCGTACAAATGGCAACAAAGATGACGACAATATTCCGAATAATGTAAATATTCTTCTGTATATTTGTATCGAAAACTGCATTTAATCAACTTGTTCTGATTGTTCTTTAATATTTGTCTATATTTCTGAGATGAGGTAGTATTTGCAGTATTAACATTATTCGGACTATTGTCCTCATCTTTTTTGCCATTTGTACGACGTTTAATAATAGATCATTCTATTTGTCTATATTTCTGAGATGAGGTAGCACTTACTGTATTTACATTATTCGGACTATTGTCCTCATCTTTGTTGCCATTTGTACGACGTTTAATAATAGATCATTCTATTTGTCTATATTTCAGTGATGAGGTAGTATTTACAGTATTTACATTATTCAGACTATTGTCCTCATCTTTGTTGCCATTTGTACGACGTTTAATAATAGATCATTCTATTTGTCTATATTTCTGAGATGAGGTAGCACTTACTGTATTTACATTATTCGGACTATTGTCCTCATCTTTGTTGCCATTTCTACGACGTTTAATAATAGATCATTCTATTTGTCTATATTTCTGAGATGAGGTAGCACTTACTGTATTTACATAATTTGGACTATTGTCCTCATCTTTGTTGCCATTTCTACGACGTTTAATAATAGATCATTCTATTTGTCTATATTTCAGTGATGAGGTAGTATTTATAGTATTTACATTATTCAGACTATTGTCCTCATCTTTGTTGCCATTTCTACGACGTTTAATAATAGATCATTCTATTTGTCTATATTTCAGTGATGAGGTAGTATTTACAGTATTTACATTATTCAGACTATTTTACTCATCTTTGTTGCCATTTGTACGACGTTTAATAATAGATCATTCTATTTGTCTATGTTTCAGTGATGAGGTAGTATTTATAGTATTTACATTAT
Organism: Ascarosepion bandense; assembly: GCA_037127315.1. NCBI lineage: Eukaryota > Metazoa > Mollusca > Cephalopoda > Sepiida > Sepiidae > Ascarosepion > Ascarosepion bandense. The sequence continues at coordinate 1,277,244 of JBBBDQ010001188.1, forward strand.
TCGGACTATTGTCCTCATCTTTGTTGTCATTTTTACGACGTTTTCGACGTTGTACGCTCCAGTCTACTTCAGATGCTGAGAATTTCGAGCCGAAACCTTTATAACAATCGCTGGGGTATATCATCCACATTTTTGCGTAGAGTCTCTTTTGGTAGTCATGGATTATCTCTCTCTAACCCTCTAAAGTTACTTAAGGATATATGGTCCAGAGGATATAGAGGCTAGTTAGTTCCTGTGACTCGACCCAAAAAGTTGTGCGTTCAATACCAAGCTACATCAATTATAAATAAGTAATTTAGAGAGTTAGAGGGAGATAACTTATGACTACCAAAAGAGGCTCTACGCAAGGAATAAGAATGATATGCCCCAGTGATCGGTTCAACATTACTACACCTGAAGAAGGCCGGGGCGTACAACGGCAGAAACGTCGTACAAATGGCAACAAAGATGACGACAATATTCCGAATAATGTAAATATTCTTCTTCTTGCTTAATAAATGATCAAATAAGAGATATACTTAACATAAAATATTAAACAGATGATTTGCGCTGACACTTTATTTAATCAAAGTCGGTAAAATGCTCTTCTGGGTTTTACTAAAACAGACGAAATATGCTTAACATAATAATTTAATACAAAATATTTGTTATAAACCCAAAGTTTGTAGACTTTTTTTTCGTGTGTACTGAATGCGACATAGACCTCATATGCTTAACATGAGATATTAGTATTAAATATTTGTATTCTATTTAATCAACGTGAGTAGACTTTTCTTCTTTTACCCTAAAAGAGACAAAGACGAGACATTCTTAACATAAAAGATATGTATTGTATATTTGTACTAACACTTTATTTAATCAACGGTGGTAGATTGTTCTTCGAGTTTTCGAAAGACAAAAGTAAGATATGTTAAAAAAATAGGCTTAACAAAAATCTTAGTAATGGACACTTTATTTTCTTAACGGTGTTTTATTGTTCTTAGTATTTGTTAAAAGAGATAATGACGAGATATACTTTTTAGTGAACAAAACAAGATCTAGATTTAAAATTAAAATGCTAAGAACTGTCTCAGTGATTTTGTTAGAAATAAACGAATTTACTTGAATTTACAAAACATTGCTTTGCACACATGCAAAAGAGAAATCCAAAACAAAATTCGTGAAATTTCACACCTCGATTCGAAATGTTTTTCAGTCAATAGAAAACTAGGAAACATCTAAAAAACAAACAATTTAATATAATTTTCAATAACCAGAAACAAATTCTTTAACGGGTCTTTTCGCGAGCCGACGCGAAGTATGTTCGTCGTTCAATGGAAAGGCTATAATCACATCCGGGAGTGAATTCCCAAATGACCTTTTCGAGCCCTACAAACAAAGTAAAAGACGAGCAAGTTCGACTGTCGCCAGAGAGAAGATGACGAACGTAATTAACACTTAGCAAACGTCAAACAATCATTATTATTATTTCTCTCTTCCACTCTTACTCCATTCCTCTTTATCGTTAATCTGTTTGTCTCTTTTTATAATTGATAACTGAACGGAACCCTTTAAGATTGAGCGATAACTTCAAAGACATTTTACCCAACGATAGCGCTCATACATGCATACATACATACATACATACATACATACATACATACATACATATGCTCCTGCCTACGTACATTTAAATTCACTCTTGCAAGGACTAATACGAACTCTTGATACCCTTAAATTCTTAATAATTTTTCTCATTAAACCTTTATCTCCAACTAATTCATGTTATTTTTTTCTATTAATAAATTTCTATTTAAACATACAAAAGGCATACTTTTATTCTTCCACAAATCCACCTGCTCAAAACCCTCTGATAATTCTGATGATAATATTGGATAAACCTTAAGTTCTGGAGATTATCCTCTATGTTTGGGAATTGGCCTTGTACCAGACATGGCTGGCCGTCTCTATAGTTTCAACTTAACATAAAATATTAGTACAGAATATTTGTACTGTACCTTTTATTTAATCAAATTGTTCGTTGTGTTTGCTTTAACAAAGACGAGATATGCTTAATACATTAATATTTGTAAATGAACTTTTTTTTAAATTATTTAATTACTTTATGTAATCAACTAGGCTATATTGTACTTTGTGAAAACTGAAATAGAAAAAGACGATATATGCTTAACATAAGACATTAGTAATAAATATTTCTATAATTATTTATTTAACCAACCGGTGTCGATTGTTTTTCGTGTTTACAAAAAGAGAACAGGATCAAATTGGCTTAACATAAAATATTAGTACTCAATATTTGTACTGAACACTTTATTTAATCAACGGGGTAGATTGTTCTTGGGGTTTACAAAAAGAGAACAGGATCAAATTGGCTTAACATAAAATATTAGTACTCAATATTTGTACTGAACACTTTATTTAATCAACGAGGTAGATTGTTCTTCGTGTTTACAAAAAGAGAACATGATCAAATTGGCTTAACATAAAATATTAGTACTCAATATTTGTACTGAACACTTTATTTAATCAACGGGGTAGATTGTTCTTCGTAGTTGATAAACGATACAAAGTTGAGATATACAAAGAAAATATAATATTGCATAATAGTTGTACTGAACACTGTTTTATTCACCGTGGTTAGATTCTGCACTGGGTTTACTAAAAGCAGCAAAGAAAGAATATGCCAAACATAAGATATTAGTACTAAATAAACTTGTCTCGCTAGAACCTGTTACAACTGAGTAGAGAGTTTAATCCTCACTGGGTGCCCCATACTTTCGGCCTTGTGCCACATCTAAGCAGCGCATAGAAAATCAAGATATTAGTACTAAATATTTATACTGAACACTTTATTTAATCAATCTTGTTCGATTGTTCTTCGTGATTTCTAAGAGACAAATACGAAGTATACTTAACCTATGATATTAGTACTGAATATTTTCTTGAAAGCTTTATTTAATCAACAGTGGTATATCTAAATTTATTTATAAATGGAACTTTGTCAGTGTGTGTATGTGTGTGTGTGTCTGTGTGTGTGTGTCTGTGTGTGTGTCTGTGTGTGTCCGTTACCTATAGACTACGAAACGGCTGAACCGATTTTCTTGAAAATTTACACAGTTGTACTATAAGCGTCTGCGAGTGTTCTTAACTAGGTTTTGTGTCGAGGTATCCCCGATAAATATCGAAAATCGATAATCGAAAAAATCGGGTTATAGAAGGATTGTCCGATTTTAATCAAATTTGATACACTCATAGACAAAGACATAAGAAACGATATTCAGAAGTTTCAAGGTTGCAGTTCTTACAATATTGCAGAAAATCGATAATATATATATATATATATAAAAGTCAAGATGTTTGTGTCTGTGTCTGTTTATCTACCTGTATGTCTGTATTTTTTCAACCCATTTATTTTAGTTTTTGCCTCGGGTTTGGCTCTAAATAGTTATAATTGAGGATCTTAGTCTCAGCCATGATAGCATTTACTCAGAAGATTTATTTAACCTTCAAAATTCAGTTTGCGACGAAAAGATCTTATTTGATATCGATACCAGGAAATCAAAATTTGACTTACGTCCATTCATTTTTCTTTCAGTCTACGGTTTTGCTTTAACTGGAAACAACTATTGCTTTTTAGTCTTTCGTGCCAACGTCGAAAGAGTGTGAGCTCCAGGACTATGGATTAGTTTTAAAGCTTTCATTACACCTGAGCAACGCCGGGCTATACTGCTAGTTGTTCATAAAGTAATTTCGAACAATAACGGATATTTATAACTGTAACTAGAAAGAAACAAAATAAACTAGGAGGCTTAATGTAGATTGAATTATTTAAGGTTTAACGGCATATCAACTCCTCATTCTTTATTCACTGCCGGAATTTATTTTCTTTGGGGCGTTGATGCATTAAATATTAAAAAATACGTCATTCTACTTTCATAATCGAACACATGGTAGACGATAGTCATTTTTTTGTGCGTATTTATATTAGTGCGGACATAATTTTAGAGGCAGTGATATGTTTGTTTTGTGTTGCAGGTTTTTTTTAATTATATTTTGCAATACAGTTTGATCTCTTTAAAATTTGAAGTATATTATCTGGATTAATGTCATGAAAGAATTCTTTCATTTTGGCTGATTTGTTGATTTTAAACGATATATTAACCTATATGGATCATTTAATGTCAAAATCTAAATAATTTAAAAACAATTTTAAAGCTTCAAATGTTTTGAATTCAATTGTATGTTTTCAAATAGTAATAAAGCTATTTTTGGTCATTTTCTATAAAACGTATTGTTGGTAACTTTACTATAAATATATATGAATGGTATATATATATATATATATATATATATATATATATATATATATATATATATTCTAAACATATACTGTTAAATATAAGAGACAATGTGTTATATATCGACAAACAACAAACACGCATATATATAAAAATATGAAGTTATATTTTTATTAATGACGATGGACCGTGTAGAATAGGGAACAGAGAATTGAGAGAGCGCGCTTCTAATGGGTTGACGGGAGTGTAGTCTTATCTGTTGTGTCTCTCTCTTCACCGGCCGATCTCTGTTGCTCCTCTACTGGCGAATCCGTGTGCCGAGGTCTTTTTATAATCTTCCAGAACCGGGACTTTTTCTTCCGGTTTTGCCTCGCCCACGCACGCCCACGTAATTCTCAGAGACACCTGTTCTGTTTGCCTCTGTAGTTATTTCCGCTGCTGCCGGAAATAAGGTCAACCGACATCCGTTCCTTTCAACGACCGGAAACACCCTCGCTTGCATCAGCCTTCCTCGGGTGGGGCCAGATTGTTATATTACAAATGAATGTCTATTATGTTTAATCATGAGTCTTTCTAAACATCGTATTTTGGCTTTAATTTCAGTTGAAAATAAAGACAAAAATTCTCCAACATTTGGATAATTTTTTATTAAGTTGGTTCTAAGCTTTCGGCTCACAGGAGCCATCTTCAGGGAGGTTATAAGGACGGTAACATAAAACTGAAATATTAGTCGACAGTTAACCGAATACTAAGGAGTCAGCTTTCAGTGGAAGATTACCAAGTTCCTAACATTTTGGGTACGTTAAGTCGATTAGCAACCAACAGAGCACGAAAACTACTCCACAACACAAAGCTACTCTTAGAATTAATGGATTTTATATTTATTAATCCGACTGATCTTTTAACAATTTAAACGTTATTTTTCGTAAATACCCACATTTGAGTAGATTATATATCATCTGACCTGGTGCGTAATTTCTCGTTGAAAGGTATTTTTATGAAGCAGTAAAAAAGAAATGCAAACTGACTAGCAAAAGAAAATAGAATTGTCATGAAAATATTTTATTGTTTTCAAAGTTAAAGAATGTGGTCATCGAGTGACAGTTGAGTTGGCAGAAGAAGTCAGGCAGTATTTGAGATCAAAGATGAACACACAACTATCGCTGAAGTGAATAAAATATAAGTTAATATTTTTTATACATACATGTTGGTTGTAATTAAATATCAAGGCATTTTTTGTTCTAACAGCAGTAGTAGCAGCTGTATGTACTAAACTCAACAGGGGTGTATAACAAGTAGACGAGATGATCAGCTTATTTTAAATGTTATGTATATATATCATTTGTCTATATTTCTGTGATGCGGTATTGTCATTATTTAAGGATGCACTGAATGAAAGCGTTGGTTGGACCCGGAGAACTTGACCCAACGAATTGTGAGTTCGAAACCTGGCTACTGTAGAGGTGAACAAAAAACTTACGGTACTGAGTTAAAGGGAGATAATTGTTTATGTGATATCTGGAAGATTCATTGCTCGTGGAACACCGGTAAACGTAATAAAGGATTCAGTTCGAAATTTAACCCGAAGCTGGTCGAAACGTACAACAGCCGAATCGTCATGAATATGTCGACAAATATGAGAACAACAATCCGAACAATCTAAATGATGTAAATAGTTACAATTCTTCATCATATAAATGGAGACAGATCCTAAATAGGTTTGGAATATACTAACGGTCGAAACGTCGTCAATATGACAACAAAGAGGAGGACAACAAACCGAACAATGTAAATGATGTAAATAGTTACAATTCTTCATCATATAAATGGAGACAGATCCTAAATAAGTTTGGAACATACTAACGGTCGAAACGTCGTCAATATGACAACAAAGAGGAGGACAACAAACCGAACAATGTAAATAGTATATTTATTTTCGGATACGGGGATAAATATTCCAGATTTCTTATTAAAGAAAAATATGCCTTCCATTTTACATAAGAAACTGTCGTCAGATTGGACGTACAGTGAAACCTGTCGTGTGCGACCACAACTACTACCATCATAAACTGGTTGCATATAGCAGGTGGTCGCTTGTTAAAGGCTCATAGTCATGACTTATTTACGTATATTCCACTCCTCATAATGTGCATATTAGAATTTTATCATGTAATCTATTAAATAAATGTGAACATAAGAAAATGGCCTAACTTTAAAAAATTTAATCAACATAATTCAGTTTAAAATTAAAAAAAAACATATTTACAACGGTCAACAAGAGACCAAAATATTTATTCACAAAAAAATATTTATTAAGTAAAAAAAAGTATACTGTTTCAGTTTTTTTCTTGGAAGTGAGTAATAGCAAAAGAGAATCTGCGATAATACATAAAAAAAAATAAAAATAAAAAAAAAACATACAAAAAACTGACAGCGATCGTGAGTGGGGGTAGAGAAACAGAGAAACAGAAATAGATATGACCAGATAGAAATAGAGTACATAGATACACGAAAGAATAAAGGGACGAAAGAGATAGACATTTGGGAAGGAACATAATTGTGGTTTTTCCAATCCCTGAATTTCTCCAAGTCAGTACAGAGATTGCGATAAATTCCTTGAATATGTCAAATGCAATACATATTGTACAAAACAGCCGATGTTTGACTGTGAGGTGAACTCAGGCATTGTACATTTCAACAAGAAATAACAGTTTGATACAACACTTCTTCTTCTATGTGCCCTGTCCCTTCAGGACGTAGGCGATCATGGATCTCAACGTCTCCCTATCCCTTGTGGCTCTTAGTATGTTTGCTCCTGTTGCTCCTGGCAACCCCCGTTCCGTCATCCACCTGATCAGACCCTGCAAGTATGTTATCCGCTGCCTTCCTCTGTCTCTCCTTCCTTCTATCTGACCAGTCAGTATCAGGTTTTCCAGGCTCTCCTTCCTCATTGCATGTCCCAGGAACTTCAGTTGTCTCTTCCTGATGCTCAGCATCAATTTCCTTTTTGTTGCCATTCTTTCTAACACTTCGTCGTTGCTTGTATGCTCAGTCCACGATATCCGTAGCATCCTTCTGTAGAACCACATTTCGGCCGCTTCCAGTTTTGTCCTTATTTTCGATGATATTGTCCAGCATTCAGAGCCGTATTGAAGAACTGACATCACGTAGCAGTCTAGCACTCTTTTCTTCGTTTCTATTGAGATCTTCCTGTGTGTTAGTATTTTGCTCATCTTCTGGAACGCGTCCTTTGCCATGCCAATTCGCCTTCGGATCTCCGTGTCGCACTTTCCATCTCCTGTTTGAACACTTCCTAGGTACTTAAATTCTTATGAGGCAGTGTTCCTGGCTTAGATCAAAGCAAAATGAAATAGATTACTCATTTAGTTTCTCCTAATTTAGAAGTTCCCAGTCTACGACCAAAATGAATTTTTTTTAAGCGGTGATTTTCACTTGTTGATGGCGTTCTGGAGGTGGTCGCTCACTAAGGGTCAATTAACATTAGCAAATTGTTTGTGCATAGAAAAATGGTCGCTAACAACAGGTCGTTGACTAAGGGGGTCGCATACGGAAGGTTCCACTGTATTTTTACGAAAACAACTGAAAAATGATTAACCAATGAAACAAAGTTGAATAGTGACGTTGAGAGACATTCCTCAGTTTCGTATCCAAATCAAATGCGTTTACTTTTTTGAACCCGACATGATTAAGTTGAAATATTTTTATCTTGAATCTTTAAAAAAAAATCATTTTCATTCCTATTATTGTTTCGTCGAATGTTTTTTTTTCCGTGTCCCGCAAATTCGTTCTGTAAAAGAGCTAACCGTGTATTTATTTTTTGTTTAGTTCTTCACCCGATTTTTACTGAAGTAAGTTTTTGAACGACAACAAAAGGATGATTTTGTCAAAAGTCTTCATTAACTATGACATATCTTTTCATGACGAGGCCACAATTACAGACGTTGGTGTCTGAATAGCAAAATGGTTTCTTTGTCAATTTCGTTTCAATGCTTAATTAAAGGAAACGTTCGGCAGTCGGCCAGGTTACCGAAGGTTTTATTTATTATTTTTTTTTATTTTGCAGCAGACAGCTTTTCTGCAGGTGGGGTACAATTTCATGCTCAGCTGCTATCGACTTAACCTAAAAACAGAAGCACTACAGCGACAGAAAATTAAATTAAATAGGTAAGAAACAGAGAGAAATTGAACGTTACAGAAACTGGTAAAGTTTATTTGCAGATGCAAAAATTAATCATTGGTCATTGTGATTGAGCACAAAACTAACCGCAGGGCCAGAAATGCTCTGCTTGTCAAAAAACACATCTGCTTTTCGAAAATTAGACCGAAAACCAGGTTTTTTTTTTAATCTCATCACCACACAGCAATGTAAATGTCAGCCACGTTTTTTCTTTTTTTTTTTTAATCATTTTACCCCAAGCAAGGCATTCCACTGCCACTATTGCGCTTGGAGCTACATATAGGAAATATCAGAAGTGGGGTAATAGATAGTTGGGTGGTTGAGAAGAGTGTTTGAAAGAATGAAAGCGAGTTAGTTTGTTAGGAGGTATCTATTGACCTTACATTTAAACTCTTGGAGATTGTAGCCGTTGGGGAAGCAGTCATGTGGAAGGGAATTCAACAGTCGGGAAGTGCGAGAAAAGAAACTGTTGGAGTAGAAGTTGCGGTTGTATTTTATCGGTTTCACTGTAAAAGGGTGCGATAACGAAGAAAACATTATTAAGAAACGAGAACGATACATAAGAACATATCAAGAAAGCAGAAGATAACGATTGACATTGCACTTGATTTTGGAAGATCAAACTAGACTGACAATCATCAACCGGAAGTGAGAGACTAAACTGTTAGTATGTAACTTATAATATAAATAAAAAAAAATTAAGGAGGGTGAAAAATAAAAGAATAAGAATTTAGAAGACAGTAAATAACGATTGGCATTGCATTCAAATTTTTGACGAACAAAATTGAGTGGAAAGCAAGGAGGCAGAAGAGAGCTCCACAACAGAAAGAAGAAACTATTAGCGTAGGAGTTATAATAATATGAACAGAAGACAACATAATTTGAGAGAGAGAACAATGAAAGAATAGGAATTAAGAAGACAGAAGATAACGGTTGACGTTGCATTTAAATTTTTGAAGATTAAAATTGACTGGAAATCAAGAAGCCGGAAAAGAGTTCCACAAACGAGAGAAGAACTGTTAATATAGGACTTATAATAATATGAAAAGAAGAAAACATAATTAAGGATAGAAAACAATAAAAAAAACAGGAATTAAGAAGATAGAAGATAACGATTGACATTGCATCTAAATATTTGAAGATTAAAATTGACTGGAAAGCAAGAAGCCGGAAGAGAGTTCCACAAGCGAGAGAAGAAACGGTTAGCATAGGACTTATAGTAATATGAAAAGAAGAAAACATAATTAAGGAGAGAAAACAATAAAAGAACAGGAATTAAAAAACAGAAGCATCTATTAACACTGCATTTTAATTTTTGAAGATCTGCGTTGACTAGAAAGCCAGAAGCCGGTAGAGGGTTCCACAAGCGAAAGAAGAAACTGTTAAAATTGAAATGTGTTTTCGTAATTTTGTCGTTAAACGTCTTGGGTAAAAGCCATAAAATTAGGTATGTTTAGTTTCTTCTCCTATCGAAGGTCCCATTATTATAGTAACGTAAGAATACTGAGAAAATAATGCATGTTTTTCAAGACGAAACAAAATAAGAATTTCTTTAGATTTTTAAATATTTTAAGTTTTCAAACAGCTTGTTTCAGGAAAAGTAATCAAACATTAAATGTGTTAGTATTTTCGATGTTAAGCAGAGAGTTTTTAAAATTCCGCCGTTTTCATGAGTGGCTGATAATGTATCGGTGAATAATTTGAAATTGGAACGATTCAAACACATGGGACTCTTGAAATTCGATGAACGTTCAAGAAAGAAAATGCGTATATGAGGAAAAGAAAACAATTAAGGAGGGAAAACAATGAAAGATCAGGAATAAAAAAAACAGAAGATATCTATTGACATTGCATTTAAATTTTTGAAGATCTGCGTTGACTAGAAAGCAAGAAGACGACGATAGAGAGCTCCACAAACGAGAAAAGAAAAGTAGCATAGGATTTATGAAAACATGAGAAGAAAAAAGCATAATTAAGAAGAGAGAACAAAAAAAAAAAAAGAAAATTAAGAAGATATCGATTGATATTGCATTTCAGTTTTTGGAGACGATACTTAACTGGTGCTGAAGAAGCCGACAGAGAATTGCACAAGCCGAAAGGCATAAAAAATAAATCATTGCTGTTATTTTCTCCAAAGCAAGGCAATAAAGCCACCACGACCCAAGGAGGGTTACTGATTGTGAAAGAATCATAATAAAAGAGAAAGATCAAGAAACAAGGAGGATGTAAGAAGGCAGATGATAACAACTGACAGTGAATTTGAATTTTTGAAGCTCAAAGTTAAATGGAAAGCGTGGTGCTGGAAGAGAGTCCCACAAGCGAGAAGTGCGATTGCCGAAGCTGTTTGCATAAAACGTGAGGTTACATCTGGCTATTTCAGCTGATAAGTGCGTATCGAAAAAAAAGTGTTCGAAAATTATTGTGCGTAAAAGATTTATTCGAATTTTGTAATTGTTTGAATGAAACTTAACAGAAAGGACTATTAAACTATATGATACCTATTTAAAATACCTAAAATATTAAAAAAATGTATTGTACAAAGCTACGCATCCTAGTAGAATCAACTGTAAATTGTACCCTCTTACCTGTTTGTACATCTGAAAAAAAAATGGTTTCCATTAGTCAATGTATGGCTATTTTAGACGGTGTGACCAATGGACTAACAAAAGTCACATAAGTTTATTTCATATTTCAAGGTAATTATTTTGATGAACTGCCTTTTATGGTAACTAGACTCTATGAATTTCAGCGCAGTGCTAGATTGCCATTAACTAAATGCATCCGCCACTTCATAGTTTCCTTTCCCGCATTTCCCACCTGTGGAATTCCCTTTCGTATACTTGCTTTCTTGACAGCTACAATCTCCAAGAATTTAAATACAACATCAATTCCCAACTGACTTCAGTCCTTCCCTCGTTCTTTCCCCATCATCTCGTGTATCTTCTTTTCCTTTCTATCTATCTTCGCAACTGTCATCACACCTGTATCCCCATCCTTCTCTAGCCCTTTCTCTGACAACCCCTGTAACTGGTTCGTCTTTCTCTTCGCTCTCCCTCCCCGCTTAAACCTTCACTCTTCTCTTACGTAGCCCCATGCGCACCAGTGGCGTTACCGAATTGACTGGAGTGAAACGATTAAAAATACCATACACGTATTTCAAACAGATATTTCGAATAATTATCATTTAATACAAATGTATTTCTAATTAATTTTCATTAAAACAATTTACAATTCGAATAAACAGTTTTCAAACAATTTTTTAATCATTTTCTCGATATATATAAAAACATGTTGTATATAAATAAAAAGTAGGAATTTATTGAAAGTTTTATGATGTCATCAGTATATTAATATTGGCAAAACGTGAAACTTTTACGGGTACAGTTTGTTCTCAGCTAATGCTATATTTATTTATTTTTGTTATTGTTGTGACATAGTCACCAAGTTGTTTTGGTCTGTTGAGGCCAGAAATAAAGACACAACGAAAGAATTTTGTTAGACAAATATATTACAAAGACAGTAGTACAAACATATATCAATGAAAGATTATATGTGCGGCTGTCAGATTTATCTGCTGGAATAGATTCCGCTCTCACTGTCCCTGTCACTCTTATTCTTACTTTGCTTCTACAAAGCAGAACTGCTACTTATATATAGTTTCGACGAGTTCATGTTTCATATGGGTAAGTCCCCATAACTGTTATTTATTCATTTTCGGATTCAGAGAACATCAGTTATATAAACATTTCTCGAAAACAATTTGTATTCATTAAGCCTCGGTATTTAAGAACTGATAATAGATTAGAATAGATTATTGAAGACATGATTGCAATTTTACAATTTTACTTGAACATATAAAAATTTTGATTAAACCTCCAAAAAAGTATTGAGTATGACGGTAAACTGCATCCAGCAACAAAGCCTCTGATTGGAAGGTTGTGAAGAGCACGGAACCACCTCCTAATTGCTGTTATTTCCAAGTCCATCCTGACCTGGTGTGGTAGCACCTGTTAGGGTCCCATCTTTGGGTAAATAGTTAGCCCTAAACTGGGGTCAAAAACCTGTGAAAGTATTAAAAATACACTTTTCTAGAAATATATACATAAAAATAGACTTTTAGCGAAAAAAATACATTTTTGAAAGAAAAAATTATTATTCTAAGACATTTTTTAAGGAAAAAAAATTACCAACAAGACATTTTTAACACAAAACTAGAAAACAACTTCAGTTTTCTAAAATAAAAAATAAAAAAAATCATTAAAATCTGAATAAATCAACCTTCTCACTATAACTGAACATTAAAAAAAGAAAAGCCATAAAATCCTGCCTTTTTGGCATTAAATAATCGAAAGAGTTTGATATACCGTTAAATAAAACTCAAACAAACAAACAAACACTCCTCCACAACACTTTATTGAATATTTTCTGCGAAAAACATTTTTTCCCTTTCACATCTGAAAACTATTTCATTTAAGGTTAAAGCTAAAATAAAAATAAAACAACTGCTTAATTAATTAAATATTTTGCAGTTTTAAATTTTCGGATTTAGGTTTTAACTCAGTTACAGGTGTTTCCCCAAAGATTGAATTTTTTATTCAATAACCTAGCATACATTATTCCAAATGAAGCTTTCGCCTGCGCAGTGTTGCCATTTGTGTTCAATTAATTTATTAATTTTTTTACAACTTGTCGAATCCTCTGCTTTACTTCCGTAGATTTGAAGAACAATTGTATTAGATTTAAGTTTTTGAGCACTAAACATACCAACAGTAAATTCGAAGTCGCTTTTCTTGCACTTCTCACTTGTCAATGCTTTCTTACTGTAGTGAAGAAAACAAGTTCTAGATTTGAGAATTCAAATGCTAAGCACTGATGCATATACGCTGTTTATCCATATTGAATACAATTGCAACAAACTTCATGTGAAACCTGTTTTACGCATTTGAATACTACTGATTCGTGTCCGCCAATTGAATATACGCATTTTCTTTCTTGACTGTTCATTGAATTTCAAGAGTCTGTGGTGATACCACCAACCGGGCAAAAGCGAGTAAACCGAATGTTGGCTCTATGCCGACCAGAAAGCGAATGAATAAAAATCACCTCTACGCAAGTGGATTCGCGCAGATGTTCCGGTTGAAAAATAAATATTAATCAAATATCAAATTACCATTTTTATTTGTCAGCCAATGAGAAGCCGGAACCAAATACAAGGATGAAATTCGAAACGACCAGCGTTTTGATCCAGAAGGAATATATAAAAAGCCGTGACAAAAGGCACCCAGACAGACAGGCACAGACAGAGAAGAGTGTAACTAATCCCCTTGACCTATTATGTTTACCTCTTTCTTCCTCCCCTGTCCTCAAAGTACTAACTGACCCTTTCTAAGACATTCCACAAACCAACTTGCTGACCTACTGACCTTAGAAACGGCAACTTGATAATGACCATTAATCATACTACCAAGCCTTTTACCTTTCAGCGTTATATCTTCCTTGAACATTCTTTTATCTCTTTCAGCTCATTATTATCTGCCATGAACTCTCTCTAACTTTTATTTCAAATATTGTTTTCATTATAAAACATAATTGCTATATATATATATATATATATATATATATATATATATGTTATTTTATATTCAAAATTGCCTTTCTTGAATTTATAATCATTTTACAAATTATAGTGGGCTATCTTCCCACAAGGTCAAATTCCGTTATCTTGTTACGGAATCCTACTACAACTGGAAAAGGAATAAGAGATACCCTCCATAAATCCTATGTGTTGGAATAGTTCCAATTTCAAATTATTCACCGATTCATTATCAGCCACTCATGAGAACGGCGGAATTTTTAAAAATCTCTACTCAACATCGAAAATCCGAAAACTTAATGTTTGATTATATTTCCTGAAACAAGCTGTTTGAAAACTTAAAATATTTAAAAATCTAAAGAAATTCTTTATTTTGTTTCGTCTTGAAAAACATGCATTATTTTCCCAGTATCCTTACGTTACTATAATAATGGGACCTTCGATACGAGAAAAAACTGAACAAACCTACTTTTATGGCTTTCACCCAAGACGTTTAACGACAAAATTACGAAAACACATTTCAATTCTAACAGTTTCTTCTATCGCTTGTGGAGCCCTCTACCGGCTTCTGGCTTTCTAGTCAACGCAGATCTTCAAAAATTAAAATGCAATGTTAATAGATGTCTTCTGTTTTCTTAATTCCTGTTCTTTTATTGTTTTCTCTCTTTAATTATGTTTTCTTCTTTTCATATTATTATAAGTCCTATGTTAACCGTTTCTTCTCTCGCTTGTGGAACTCTCTTCCGGCTTCTTGATTTCCAGTCAATTTTAATCTTCAAAAATTTAAATGCAACGTCAACCGTTATCTTCTGTCTTCTTAATTCCTGTTCTTTTATTGTTATCCCTCCTTAATTGTTTTCTTTTCCTCATATACGCATTTTCTTTCTTGACTGTTCATCGAATTTCAAGAGTCCCATGTGTTTGAATCGTTCCAATTTCAAATTATTCACGATACATTATCAGCCACTCATGAAAACGGCGGAATTTTAAAAACTCTCTGCTTAACATCGAAAATACTAACACATTTAATGTTTGATTACTTTTCCTGAAACAAACTGTTTGAAAACTTAAAAGATTTAAAAGTCTAAAGAAATTCTTATTTTGTTTCGTCTTGAAAAACATGCACTATTTTCTCAGTATTCTTACGTTACTATAATAATTCTTCGATAGGAGAAGAAACTAAACAAACATACTTTTATGGCTTTCACCCAAGACGTTTAACGACAAAATTGTCAACAATTATGGAAACACATTTCAACCCACAGGGACTAAACAGCAAAACAGAATGAAAAACTTTAGAAGCGCCATGCACAGGCCCATTTCAAATAATAAACTGACATGACAATCTTTTTACGATCAAAATATCTGAAAATGTGCATAATAATGTTTCCATAAACAGATTAAAACCAGCCTATAACTAAATCAGAAGCTGGTAGAATGAAAAAAAACAACACATATTTTCACTAATGAAACAAAAAAAAAATTAAAAAAATAAGTTTAGATACATACGTGTTACGATCGTCATTTTATTAAGAGAAAATATTGTCATTTTTATGAGCGTGAAAAAGGCAGCGATTTTATAAGAGAGGAGATAACAAGCTACGCTGTTATTGGAAGAAGGACCTATATGTAGTGAATCAAACAAGTTCTAGATTTGAGAATTCAAATGCTAAGCACTGACTCATTGATTCTCTTAGAAATAAACGAATTTAATCGAATTACAAACTTTGCTCAGCACACATGCAAAAGCGAATCCAAAAACAAAACCGGTTAAATTTCACACCTCGATGCGAAATGTTTTTCGGCAGATAGAAAACTAGGAAACATCTAAAAACAAAATAGAAAAGCCAGAATCACATCCGGGAGAACAGGCGCCCTACTCTATATTACCAACATTGCTCTTCAAAAATTTAAATGCATTATCAATTATCTACTCTCTTCTTGATTTCCCTTCTACACTTTTCGCTCCTTAATAATGTGATGTGGAACGACTATATTTAAAACATTGATGTGCGGCTAATAAAGATGGATCACCGTGTCCTGCTAAGCAATTTTAGTCGTTAAAATATAGCTGATATATTTATAAGTCTACCAATTGTCCCTGCTTACAGTGTTGCGATCTCATATGGTCGGACGATCCTGCCAAATATTTAGACATTCTTGATAAAATTAGGACAAAAAATTAGCAATCTTTAATAACTACTCTACCACTTTTATATATGTAATATAGCAATTCGTTATAACGACGATTGTTAATCTGACGACAGGATCCGAAAACATGTTATCTTTTCTCTCATAAAATCGCTTGCTTTTTTCACGCTTATAAAAATGACAATATTTCCTCTTAATAAAATGACGATCGTAACACGTATGTATCAAAACTTATTTATAATTGGAACTCTCTGTGTGTGTATGTGTGCGTGTGCATGTGTGTGTGTGTGTCCGTTACCTATAGACCCCATAACGGCTGAACCGATTTTCTTGAGAATTTTCACAGTTATACTATAAGCGTCTGCGAGTGTTCTTAGCTAGGTTTTGTGTCGAGGTACCCCCGATAAATATCGAAAATCGATAATCGAAAAAATCAGGTTATAGAAGGAGTGGTCCGATTATAATCAAATATGATACACTCATAGACAAAGACATAAGAAACGATACTCAGAAGTTTCAAGGTTGCAGTTCTTACAATAATGCAGAAAATCGATAATATATATATATATAAGGCAAGATGTTTGTGTGTGTGTCTGTTTATCTGCCTGTATGTCTGTATTTTTTCAGCCCTTTTATTTTAGTTTTTGCTTCGGGTTTGGCTCTAAGTAGGTATAATTGTAGTTCTTAGTCTCAGCCATGATAGCATTTACTCAGAGGACTTATTTAGCCTTCAAAATTCAGTTTCCGACGAAAAAAACTTATTTGATATCGATACCAGGAAATCAAAATTTGACTTATATTCATTCATGTTTTTTTCAGTCTACGGTTTCACTTTAACTGGAAACAACTATTGCTTTTTAGTCTTTCGTGCCAAGGTCCAAAGAATCTGAGCTCCAGGACCATGGATAAGTTTTAGAGCTTTCATTACACCCGAGCAACGCCGCGCTATACTGCTAGTCAACAAATATAGGCAGCACATGATTTATTCGCTGAACAGGTGATGTGTCGTAGAGTAGAGATGTCAGAACACACGCGTTGAGAGGTCAGAAGCCGCGCTCATCCGCGATTTTTCCTTGTCTTTTTCAGTTTGGGTTCCAATCTTAATTCTCAACCGACTGCTTGCTATTAATTTCTGTCTTTTATAAAAGCAATTACGTCGTATTTTGACCCATTAATTGCACCATTTCAAAGCCTACAGTATCTGATCTTGGCTACGCTGATTTCAAAACAATCAAATATATTTCTGAAACGGGGAATTTTGCCTGCGTTCTTAACTTTGACAACAATCAAATATTTATCAAAACCATGTTTATTTTTATTTTCCTAGTTAGTTTGCATATTTTTTGCTGTTTCATAACAATACATTTTTTCACGAAATTATTCACCGGCTCAGAAAATCTACAACATTACCTCCATAACATAACTTTTTTGTGCATTTTCTATAGATTAGTTTTTTTTTTTTTTTGCAACGCGCCGATGCATCTTGAAGTCTATACATATATATTTAGAGCTCTCTTAGAGAGTTATCCTACAACTGTATGTAGAGGACACTCCTTTGGATTCTTCTATATCTACACCGCATGCTTATATATATATATATATATATATATATATATATATAGTAGCCTGTAATGTGATATATATATATATATATATATATATATATATAAAATTGCAGGTACTATATATATATATATATATAGTACCTGCAATGTGATCAATTTCGACTTGGCAGCTCTTGGCATTCATGGATAATATATATATATATATATATATATATATATATATATATATATTTATTATCCCATCCATACCAACCTTATACTTATATATATATATATATATATATATATATATATATAGGGTAGGTATGGATGGAATAAAATTCCGTAACCATAAGTATACACTCCTCAAATAAGGAAAATATTCGATAAGTACAAAACAATTTACGATAAAAAGTTTAGAGACAGCAGCTATCAATCCACCAAGAATAACTTTGTGGGGTAAATTTAGTAGCCCAAAAAGAAAAAAAGAAAAACGGAAAAATCATATATATATATATAAAGCGTTCGACGGCGTCTGGTATGCTGGCCTTCTATGCAAGTTGCGGGGCTATGGTATAACTGTAAAATTGTTCGACCTAATCCTGTCATTTGTTTCAAATCGAACAACTGAAGTAGTATTGAACGGACATAGCTCCCAATACTATCACACGAACGCAGGAGTCCCTCAAGGCTCTATTGTAAATCCTACACTTTTTCTTATCTACATTAACGATCTCCCCGATGTAATTCGATTCCAAGTAGTCATATACGCTGACGACACAGCTTGTACAGGAACTCCAATCCGTGGTGGACTGTGGTAAAAAATGGCTCGCAAATTTTAATGCTTCTAAAACGAAGCTGCAGTCTATTAAGCATCACAGACAATCGCTCCTACACTCCTTTAGCATGGATCAGGCTAGTCTCTCCGAAAGTAAAACACTGCGCCTCCTGGGGTTAACTCCCATAACAGACCTTAAGTGGAATGTCTACATAGAACCCATAGCTAAATTCGCTGCAAAGAAAATCGGTTTTCTGTTCAGGACTAGAAATTTTTTCCTCTCTGAAACAATCCTGCACATATACAAATCTACCACCCCCCTGTACATTGAATATTGCTGCTATATCTGATTGGGTGCTCCTGCTATCCACCTAGAGCCCCTAGACAAAATTCAACGTAGTACCTGCAATGTGATCAAGTTAGACTTGGCAGCTCTTGGCATTCATTTTCTCAGCGGTGCAGTGTGGCTTCCTTGTGACTCTTCTACAAGTACTTTCACGGCTTCTGCTCTGATGAACTTAGCTCACTGGTGTCCACTGTATACGAATTTATTCAAGCCACAAGATTAGCAACTAGGTCCCATTCTTTTACAGTGAAACCAATAAGATGTAAACGCAAATTCTACTCAAACAGCTTCTTTTTTTGCACTTCCCGCCTGTGGAATTCCCTTCTGTTTATTTGCTTTCCAGCAGCTACAATATGCAAGAATTTAAATGTAAAGTCAATAGTCATATCCTATCTCACTAACTTGCATCCCCTCTCTCATGCACTCGTCTCTTTTCTTCAGTATTCTCATCCCTCGATCCGTTGTAGCTGGTAGCTGGCAAACGGGATATAATCAGTAAAACACTGCAACGGCACGGTTGTAGTTCACATATATATATTTATATATTGAATATTTACACAATAATAAACAAGTCAAAATTGCTGACACGCAACAGTTTGCTGGTATTATAATAGTACATTCAGTAACAACGTTCTCGGTGCCGGTGGGTTGTTCAGTCGGCTTCTAGCAGCACGCCGATTCAGTTCAACCCCCTTATTCAAATCACGGACCCCCAAATTGGCTAATTTGGTTTTCCACCTTGGTTTTATTGAAAAGCCACAAAATCAATACCGGGGTGGTAAAGGTAGCTACGGGTCCAATTTTTCCTTACTTACCCGCTCGAAATGAAAATTATATCAGATATTCATTTCAACTAAGTCTCTGGGCCTTAACTGATGAAGAAGAGAGAAATTATTATCTCTTATGGCTTGCCTCATCTGATCCTTGTATCTCAGGGAGCCCAGGACTGGAAATTCTCACAGTTCAATTTTGATATAGGGTCAAGAGTTTATCAAATCGGTACGACTACATTATGTCTATGATTCTTTTATATAGCTTCAATCAATTCGGTTACTTTTCCAGACAAAAATAATTGTATTCTCCAATTTAAGAAAAAATCTCTTCTTATCTTTAAAATTAATAAAAAATTAATACCAAACATCCGGAAATAGGGTCACACACACACACACACACACACACACACACACACACACACACACACACACACATATATATATATATATATATATATATATATCAGTCAGTTAAGTGTCATACGTGAAACACGCTTGGGCGATCATGTCTCGAAAGAGACATGACTGACTGGGCAGAAGTTTATCCCGCAGTAGGATGCCATTGATTTCTGCGGTAGATTGGTTGCCAGCAAGGCTATAGAACCCAATCTGTCCTGTAATTTAATTCATAACTGGAAGAAAGAGACGGATTAATACCTTTCCCAACGGTATTTGCGCGTAAGTAAATAAATATATATATATATATATATATATATATATATATATAGGCTCAAATATAGATGATATAATTAATTCCCATAATAGGCATATTTTAAGGAACCTAAATAATACCGACATTAAATCCGGAATTATTGATAAATGTAATTGTAATTCTGTGGATACCTGCCCAGTGCAGGGCAAATGTAAATCCACCCATGTAATTTATGAAGCCCGTATTTCTCCATCTAACAACAAGGACAATTACCGGACTTATATTGGCATGTCTGCGGGCCCTTTCAAACAGAGACTTTACAATCACAAGTACTCGTAGTCGAACCCTAACCAAAGATTCCAGACGGCACTATCACGTAGATTCTGGGAAATGAAGGAGGAAGGGCAGGACCCTATAATCAGCTGGAAATTAATAGGCTCAGCTTGTACCCCTGAAAAATTTCGTGATAGGTGTCGTCTATGTTTATTGGAGAAGATTCTAATTTTGAAGTATCCTCATCAGGACTTACTTTTGAACCTTAGGAAAGAATTCATTAATAAGTGCCGTCATAGGGCGGATTTTAAAATTTAATTTTCTATTTTTAAATTTTGATTTTTAATTTTTTTAAATTTTAAATTTTTTAAATTTTTAAAATTATTTAAAGTTTTTAAATTTAAAAATTTTTCTTTTTATAATTTTTATGTATATATGTATGTTTGTGTGTGGATGTGCATATTTGTATATATGTGTGTATATATTTATATATGTATGTGTGTATATATGTATTTATGTGGG
Organism: Ascarosepion bandense; assembly: GCA_037127315.1. NCBI lineage: Eukaryota > Metazoa > Mollusca > Cephalopoda > Sepiida > Sepiidae > Ascarosepion > Ascarosepion bandense. The sequence continues at coordinate 1,298,372 of JBBBDQ010001188.1, forward strand.
AAAAATGTTTTTAGCTATTTAAATGATCTTTTTTTATAATATTCATTAATTTTTTTATATATTTTTATATATATGTGCGTGGGTGCATATGTATAATGTATATATATGTGTGTGTGTGTATGTATATGTGTGCATGTGAATTTTTTGTATACAGGTGTGTACACATATATATATATATGTGTGTATGCTCATGTATGTGTTTATACGTATTTAAGTGTGTATGAAATTGAATGTATGTGTGTGTATGTGTATGTATGTATTCATAATCGTAGAATTGTGTGTGTGTATATGTATGTGTGTACTTCTATATATATGTATAATTGTAAATGAATTTTTTTTTTCACCTAGCGATGTCTTTATTTAGTTTAATTCAAATGACCTAATTTTTTTTTTTAATTTTATTTTAAATCCTATATCTTTTTATTCCCTTTAAAATTAATTATGCCTTTTTAAGTAAAGGCCTTTTTCTAATACTTCAACGTTTGGGGGCTATCAAAAAAGAAACATTCCAACAGGGCACATAAGTGTGACAGAAAAGGAAATTAATTAGACTCGAGGATGATTACCGTTTTTTTTTAATCATATCACCCCAAGCAAGACAAAAACAACACTGATGCGCAGGGGGCTACGTAAGAGTGAAAAGATTGGAAAAGAGAAAAACCGGAAACCACATCCTAAACAGGAAACAAGGGATGAGCCTCTTCACCTGTTCAATAGACGTGGCTTTGATGTAGTTTTTCATATTAAATTGAAATAAACTGTTTGTCACTCCAGTTCCGTTACTTTTCATACTGACATCGTGTATATATATATATATATATATATATATATATAAGAAAAATTTAGGCAGACACGTTATTTCATGGTAAATTGGAAGTATAGGCCGATTTACCATGAAATAACGTGTCTGCCTAAATGTTTTCTTATATTTGCTCTATATGTATTTATATACATATATATTTAGAGCTCTCTTAGAGAGTTATCCTACCACTGTATGTACAGGAAACTCTTTTGGATTCTTCTATATCTACACCGCATGCTTATATATATATATATATATATATATATATAATTATACGGTAGGTATGGATGGAATACTATTCTGTATCCAAAGAAACACTAGTCTTTAACAATGGCTCAATACAAAGTAGAGCTAATAATATTTATTCAGGAATTATACCATGAATATGTTATAATATCACTACAAAAGTAGCTATTTTGTTTCGACACTACTTGATTAGTAGAAACTAAGTCTTCTCTAACAATTTTCAACTTTACATGAAAAATAATGCTAACTCAATCTATATAAACCCCAAATCTAATCACCTACCATCCATTAACAAACATATTCCATCATCATTTGAACGCCGAATAAGCATACACTCCTCAAATCAAGAAATATTCGATAAGCACAAAACAATTTACGATAAAATTCTTAGAGACAGCAGCTATCAATCCTCCAAGATTAACTTTGTGGAAAAATTTAGTAACACAAAAAGAAAAAAGTAGAAACAAGAAAATCATATGGTATAACGCTCCATTTAATCAGTTATTTAAGTTTATACTGGTACATGCATTTCTTAAGCTAACAGATAAACATTCCCTTAATTTAAGCAAAACTTTTAATAGGAATACAATAAAACTTAGTTATAGCTGCTCTAATAATTTAGAAAAAATGATAAAAATATAAACCAATAAAATATTGAAATCATGCAACAAAATAACTCTAACACTCAAGTCAGTTTGCTCCATAATAATAACTTTTGTAATTGTAGAAACCCAAATAAATGCCCCTTAACTAATAAATGGTTAACAAAATCCCTGGTATATATGTGTTTGATTTAATCCATGGAGAATGCTTGGAAGCTAGAATTTATATCGGAAACACAATGAATATTTTTAAAAAGCGCTTTTAAAATCTCCTTTAATCCATCAATAACAAGGACATACAAAATATGACATCCCTTTTGTAAATATTTTTCGAAGTTAAAAAACGAAAATAAAATACCGAATGTTAAATAGAAAATTCGCAAACAGGTCAGAACATTTAAATAGGTAAAGTTACCATGTTTCTTTTGTCTTCAAGAAAAAATGGAATCATTAAATACATGAGGAGCAACATAATATTAAGCCAGAGGCATGAAACCACAGTAAACTGCAAACACATTAATGAACTAACCATGCTAAAATTACAAAAGCTAAGATCTCTGGAAACAATAAACCTTTATAGTATTAACAACATATTTACCTCATATTTTACCTTTATCTCATACTACAAACTGTCATCTAGTTAACATTTTATATAAAAAAGAGATTTCCTAAATTTTAAATTAAGGTTAAATATAAAAACATAGATTAGTTATAAAAACTAAATTTAGATATAAAAATATTTCCAGTCGTATAATTGTGATGATACCGACCGAGCAAAAATGCGATGGAGCGAATATTTACTCTCTCACGACAAAAAGGCAAATGACCAAAAGTCGTCTGTGCGCCGCCGGCCCCTCGCAGATGTTCCGGTAGAAAACTAAAAATTAATCAAATATTTAATTTTCATTTCGCGAGCCTATGCGAATTTTATTTATCAGCCAATGGGAAACCCAAAATCAAATACGAGTGTGAAATCCCAAACGAGCTGCTGTGATCCAAAAAGAAGATATAAAAAGCAGATAGAGACAGATCCCATCAGGCAGAACTTGAGGAGAAGAGTGTAACTAATATTCCCTTTGACCTAAGTCAAGTGGCTAGTACGCTTGTTTCTTTCCTTCTCCCCTGTCTCAAAACTACTTACGGACCCTAGGAGTGGAAAGTTCGAAATAAACATTCCTCACTTACCACCACTCCATTAACAATTCCCTAAGCATTAATTATCTTTTCACCATTGTTGCCACCAACAAATTTTAAAGTCGTGTTCGGATCACGTCGGAATAACTCACTATAAATTGGTTTAACACGACGTCATATTGTTATGTCGTGAGTAAGAATAAATAACTCGACAACAGGAATAGGTTAATTGTTGTATTCCGTGAAAATAGTATTTACAAAGGTTATTAGTATCCAATACAAGAATAAAGGTTAATCGTCCCAACCGTCGTAAGACGTAGTATGAGCAATGGGTACTTCCGGGTCGTCACCGGAAGTCTACGACTGACTTGTCGATCGGCTGCTCGGCACACTCTCCAATGTAGATGCCACCATTACTTTACATAGTAATGGAATAGTCCATTATAGCCGAATAGGCGCGGGCGTCGCAACACATATGAACACGCACAAAGACATTTCCACCAGATAAATTGGTTCACTAATACAGATATGTTTACTAAATAGCAATTCCTATCCCCTTTTTAACGCATCCTCTCCTACTCCCCCCACCCCATATACATTTCCGTTTTTTTTTCTCTTTGATAATCCCAAAGTTTTTGCCATAAAAGCAGTAAAGGATCATACATTATATTCTACTGTTAAATCTGTCTATAAAATTTGCAACACGTCCATTAATCACCTCTCTCCTTTACCTCTTCCTTCTTCTTGTTCAAATTCTAACTTACAACTTACAACTCTGATTTCCCATTTTTCACCCCACTTACCTCTCACACATAATTTGCCAATATAAGATAAAGAGTTTTCCATTTTCTTTTCACATTACCGGATGGGACATTGTCCTTTCAATGTCGAAGCAAAATGTACATTTTGTAGTTGATGATAACGTGTACATGTTTTAAACAATATATATATATATATATATATATATATATATGTTTAAATAAATGACAAACATTATATTGACGATCATTATTTTCTATATTGTGAATGTAGACAGGATTGTTGAATAATAATCGACAATACAACTATCCCACAGCAAAAAACAACAAATCCAAACTACAGATCTTCGAAGCAATATACATTAAAAAAATTAACCAGTCACTCAATAAAGTCAGTTACTACAAATGTAGTAATTTTCTAAAATTTATAAAAATGGCAGTATTTTATGCTTTAATACGTGCAGGAGCACGACATTACAACACAAAAATTCCATAGTGGATAATATTCACGTTCTAATGGAAGTTAAGTGTAACTGTCAACCGTTTTGCGGTTATTTTGTAACAACTACCTGTTATTACTACTACTAACCCTTGAAGATGATTTCGGAAGGAGATTGAAAGTACTTGTGTTTGTAATTTATTTAATGAGACATGTATAAAAAAGAATTTGATGCCTAAATACACAATATATATTTACATATGTATATATATTTTGGGAAATATCTATCTATCTATTTATATATATATATATATATATATATATATATATATATATATATTTGGTTAAATATCTATCTATCTATCTATATATATATATATATATATATATATATGGGGAAATATCTATATCTATCTATATATATATATATGCATATTTGGGGAAATATCTATATCTATATATCTATATATCTATATCTATCTATCTATCTATCTATCTATCTATCTATATATATATATATATATATTTGGGGAAATATCTATATATATCTATATATATATATATATATATTTGGAGAAATATCTAGCCAAATGGAATAAAAGGTTTCGTGTGACGCGTTTCGTTCTTTAAGTCTTAATCAGAATAATGTGATGCTTACTTTCTTGCAACTACACAAACGCTTGAAAGAGAGGGAGCGATAAAAGTTTAATTTTTTTATTTTGTAATTTTATATATATTTTGTGTATTTAGTTTAGCCATTTCTTTTGCGTTTGTTTTCATAATTCCCTAACTTTTATTATTTTATTATTTTTCCATAATCGTTTCTGCAACTGATGCGCAGGGAATCACATAAGTGGAGAGTGAAAACGATGAGAAAAAGGAACCGGTTAAGTGGGGGTGTCAGAATGGGTGAGAAAAGGATAGGAATTGTGAAGAGAGTTGCGTGAGAGTAAAGTGAAAGGGAGAAAAACAAGTTACAGGGGATTTTAGAGGAAAGAATAAGAGAAGGATGGGAGTAAAGAAAATAAGCGATGTCAATTCACGTTCCATTTAAACTCCTGGAGATTGTAGCTGTCAGAGAAGCAAGTATACAGAATGGAGTTCCACAGACGGGATTTGCAAGAAAACAAATGCCAGAATAGAAGTGGCAGGTGCATGTAGTTGTTTTGACTGTAAAAGTGTAGGGGTCTTGTTGCCAGCCTAATTGTTTGAGTACATTCGTGTAGAGGAGGCACCAGGAAACTAAGCTCGTCGAAGCCGAAATCGTGAAAATATTTGTAGAAGAGACAGAGGAAGCCACATCCAGCCAGCAAAAGAGTAATTGGAGTCGAACTCTCAGGTCAGGACCGACTATATTGCACATTTCATTATGGATCCTTTCAAGAACCCCGGGATAAATAGCAGGTGCACCCAACCAGATAGGAACATAGTATTCAGAGCACGGGCGGATAGTTGATTTGTATATGAGTACGATAGAATCAAGTAAGAAAACTTTCCTAGCCCGACACAGTCACCCAATCTTCCTAGCAGTAGATTTAACTATTGATGTAGTTATTCTTGCTGAGAGAGTGTACTGCTTTCCGAGAGACTAGCTTGATCCATGCTTATGTGGGTAAGAGGGTCTGTCAATACAAGGGCGGATGGTAGATTTATATATGCGCAGGATGGATTCAGATGGGAAAAATTCCTGGACCTGCACAGTAAACCGACCTTCTTGGATTTAGCTATGGATTCGAGGTAGTCATTCCACTTGAGTTCTGCTGATAGTGTTAGGCCAAGAAGGCGTAGTGTTTTGCTCTCAGCGAGGCTAGCCTGATCAATGCTAATTGGGGCTGGTAGAAGCGATTGTTTATGATGGTTAATAGATGGCAGCTTCATTTTGGAAGCATTAGAATTTACGAGCCATTTCTTAACCCCAGCCCACCAAAGTTTGAAAGTCCGTTTTAAAATCAACAGAAAGGTTTGTTAGCTTGGCAGATTTCTTACCAAGGCGAGAGCAAATTTCGGTGTTGTCAGCGTAAATGCCTACATGGGATTTGATCACATCAAGGAAATCGTTGATGAAGGCCGGAAAAAGCGTCGGATCAAGGATAGAGCCATGGGGACCACCAACGTTTGTGTGATAAGATCTAGAGGCATATCTGTTCAAACGTGCTTCATTACGCGGTTTGATAGGAACGATTGGATGAAATCAAACAAGCGTCCAGTTATACCCTAGCCTTGTAACTTGCGCTGAAGGCCAGCTTTTGCTTCGCCGTTCTTATCGAGATCCTGGTAAACGTACTCGGTGATGGTCGTTAGCCTATCAGTAGTAAACCTGGCAAAGCGGACGCCGTACTTTCGGTCGGAGAATAAGCTATGGACAGTGAAATGTTAAACCACTTGCGCATTGATTATAACCTACAACACATTGCCAAAAACTGGGATAATAATAAATCTGCCAAAATTAACGAAGTGTTGTATGAACCTTGATGTAAATTTACTAAAAATGATTCAGCAATTAAAACAATTCCTAAATATTTTCGGTTTAAATTGTTTTCTCTTCAAATTAGGGCAGATTTGTTTAAATTAAAATCGTGTCAGGTTCATTACAGTAAACAACTAATGCGTTTGATGTGTTGTTTTGCAAAAGATCCCTTTTGTATTAATATTATTTTATTTAAATTTCTTGAGGTTTCTTGGATGTATCACTTGTCGCAATCATTACAGTTAAAGATTGCTTCCTCTTTTAATTAGAGGAGCCTTTTATAAATATAGTTAGACACGTTACAATATGCAACTATTGTATACTAGCAGTATAGCCTGGCATTGCTCGGGTGTAATGAAAGCTTTAAAACTAATCCATGCTCCTCGATCTCACACTCTTTCGACGTTGGCACGAAAGACTAAAAAGCAATAGTTGTTTCCAGTTAAAGCGAAACCGTAGACTGGAAGAAAAATGAATAGATGTAAGTCAAATTTTGATTTCCTGGTATCGATATCAAATAAGATCTTTTCGTCGCAAACTGAATTTTGAAGGCTAAATAAATCCTCTGAGTAAATGGTATCATGGCTGAGAATAAGAACTACAATTATGCCTACTTAGAGCCAAAACCCGAAGCAAACACTAAAATAAAAGAGCTGAAAAAATACAGATATACAGGCAGATAAACAGACACACACACAAACATCTTGCCTTTTATATATATATATATATATCATCGATTTTCTGCACTATTGTAAGAACTGCAACGTTGAAACTTCTGAATATCGTTTCTTATGTCTTTGTCTAAGAGTGTATCAAATTTGATTAAAATCGAACCACTCCTTCTATAACTCGATTTTTTCGATTATCGATTTTTACCTCGACACAAAACCTTGCTAAGAACACTCGCAGACGTTTATAGTACAACTGTGTAAATTTTCAAGAAAATCGGTTCTGCCGTTTCGGAGTCTATAGGTAACGGACACACACACACACACAGATACGCACACACAGACACACAAACACATATAAAATTCCATTTATAAATAAGTTTAGATAGCATGTTGTTTTCTAAAAAATCCATTTTGTGTTCATATATATTTTATTTAGAGTCCTTATGACAGTTATTACAGGTGATATAGCAAATTTATCGTCTAAGTTTTAGCTTTTTTTGTATTAATAAATTATTTGTCTTGGAAGTAGTTTTCTCACCCTTTATATTAAGCTTAGATAAATTCTTTAAATCATTGTTGTAATGGAGTTGAGTAAATCTATGCATTTTTATTCATTGGCTTTGGCAGGGGAGTTCTCTTTTCTGTTATGAACTATATTACGAGACCTTTGTTTTTGCGTTAAACATGACATAAAATTCCTCATAGTTTGTTCTCAAATTTTAATACTTAATAAATTTATGATTAGAAATTATGTTTATAAATTTATGGTAAGAAATTGCTTTTTAAACTTTTATGATAAGAAATTATATTTATAAGTTTATGATAAGAAACTGTTTTTTTAAATTTATCATAAGAAATTATTTATATAAATTTAAGATAAGAAATTATGTTTATAAATTTATGATAAGAAATTAGGTTTATGAATTTAAAATAAGAAATTGTATTTATAAATTTATGATAAATGTTTTTATAAATTCATGATAAGAAATTATGTTTATAAATCTATGATAAAAACTTAAGTTTAAAAATTTATGATAAGAAATTATGTTTAAAATTTATAAGATATTATCTTTACAAATTTATGAAGAAAAATTGTTTTTATAAATTTATGATAAGAACTTCTGTTTTTAAATTTATAATAAGAACTAATGTTTATATATTTATGATAAGAAAGTATGTTTATAAATTCATGATAAAAATTGTTTTTATAAATTTACGAGAAGAAAGTATGTTTATAAATTTATGTTAAGAAATTATGTTTACAAATTTATGAAGAAAAATTGTTTTTATAAATTTATGATAAGAACTTCTGTTTTTAAATTTATAATAAGAACTAATGTTTATATATTTATGATAAGAAAGTATGTTTATAAATTCATGATAAAAATTGTTTTTATAAATTTACGAGAAGAAAGTATGTTTATAAATTTATGTTAAGAAATTATGTTTACAAATTTATGAAGAAAAATTGTTTTTATAAAATTATGAAAGGAACTTATGTTTATAAATTGATGATAAAAACTTATATTTATAAATTTGTGATAAAAAATTATGTTTATAAATTCAGGAAGAACAATCGTTTTTATAAATTTATGATAAGAAATTATTTTTATAAATTTATGATAAGAAATGATGTTTATAAATTTATGATAAATTATGTTTAGAAATTTATGATAAAAAATTATACTCATAAAATTATAAGAAATTATATTTATAAATTTATGATAAACATTGTTTTTATAATTTATAATAAATTATGTTTCTAAATTTATGATAAAAAATTGTTTTTATCAATTAATGATAAAAATCTTTCTTATAAATTTATGACAAGAAATTGTTTTTATAAATCTATAAAAAAATTGTGTTACTAAATTTATGATAAAAATTGTTTTTACAAATTTATACGAAGTTATGTTTATAAAATTATGTTAAAAATAGTTTTTCTATTTTTCATGAAGTGATTAATGATAGATATTACATTGCATTAGTTTTAATTATTTTAGTTTTTAGAATGTTGCAAATATAAAATTATTCTTGTAAATAAACTATCTAATAAATTAATATTAATATTTTTCTTGTAAATTCTAAAGAAGGAAACTATAGCTTAATGGATAAAAGTGTTAGTTTAATCCATCTAGTTGTGAGTTCAATACTTAGCTACAGCAGTGATGAACTTAGAGAGTTAAAAAAGATAACTAAGACATCTGAAAGTGCCATGACTTTTGGAACAAGAACAACAACAATAATAAGAAATAGTTTTGTTTAAAATTCCATTCACCTGAAGAAGTCCGGAGCGTATCATAGCTGAAATGTTGTGAATAGGACAACAATCCGAACAATGTAAGTAATCTTTCTTAACTTTCAGTACTATTTCGGCCATAATTATTTGAGCCCTAATTCATAAAGGAAAAAATACATAATTAATTTGTGAACACCCTAATAATTTCTATAATTTGGAAAAATATTCTAATATACGGAATTCCCAGGAAGAAATGTTAACATACTTTTTATAACTTTTTCATCTTTCAGACATAATTGATCTTTTATAACCTTGAATTCAGTCAGTTAAGTGTCATACGTGATACACGCTTGGGCGATTATGTCTCGAAAGAGATATGACTGACTGGGCAGAACATTTTCTCGCAGTAGGCTACCATTACTTTCTGCAATTGGCGACTAAGTTTACAGAACCCAATCTGTCCTGTTATTTAACTGGAGATAAGAGGCAGATTAATACCTTTCCCAAGTGTATTTGTGCGTAAGTGAACGCAATAAATTCAAGATGAAATCGAACTTGCTTTCCCGATTTCATGTCCTGAGCCGATATCCACTGCACCACAACGCACATAACCGTGAATATATTTCTTAAATATCCATTAACTTGAATTCGGCTTTCGCATATTTACTTAAATTTAATCGATTTGTGTATAACAGATTAATTCTTGCTCTAGCATGTGAATCGACTTTTTAAAACAACTTTCGTTTATTGTTCCGCCCTTCTCGTATGTCTAAACAAGTTCCTAATTTGAGCGTCAAGTTATCGTACTTTTCAAAGAAGAAAATCCGATATGGGAATTGAGGAAATATCCAGAAATGATTCCTGAATTTTTCACTCACGATGGTTGTCCCACTTTTCGATGGTTGTCTTACTTTTCGATAGTTGTCTCACTTTTCGATGGTTGTCTCATCTTTCGAGAGTTGTCCCACTTTTCGATGGTTGTCTCACTTTTCGATGGTTGTCTCACCTTTCGATAGTTGTCCCACTTTTCGATGGTTGTCTCACTTTTCGATGGTTGTCTCACTTTTTGATGGTTGTCATCACTTTTCGATGGTTGTCCCACTTTTCGATGGTTTTCTCACTTTTTGATGGTTGTCATCACTTTTCGATGGTTGTCTCACTTCTTTCTGAATTTAACGCTTTCTTAGAAGGCACCTTGTACTCGTTAAAAAATCTATATACACTGGGCCATTTGTCCTCAAAGACAAATAACCCAGTAGATATAGATGTTGGTTAGTTCAAGTGACATGACCCAAATAGTTGTGAGTTCAATACCAAGCTACAGCAGTGGTGAACAAATAACTTACAGAGTTAACTTAAAGGGAGATAACTACATGGCTACGAGAAGTGGTATCGCACATGGAATGAGAATGATATACCCCAGTGATCATAATAATGAGTTCGGCTCGAAATTTCTAACATCTAAAGAAGGCCGGAGCACACAGCGGCCGAAATAAGAGCAATGAAGACAATAGTTCAAAGAAAGTAAATACTGTAAATAAAAAATATTTTTCAATATCGAAAAAGAGAGGACTTGTTGAATATAAATTAACTAGCAGTTTAGACCGGCATTCAGGTGTAATCAAAGCTTTAAAACTAATCCATGATCCTGAAGCTCACACTCTTTCGACGTTGGCACGAAAGACTAAAAAGCAATAGTTGTTTCCAGTTAAAGCGAAACTGTAGACTGAAAGACAAATGAATGGATGTAAGTCAAATTTTGATTTCCTGGTATCGATATCAAATAAGTTTTTTCGTCGTAAACTGAATCTTGAAGGCTAAATAAGTCCTCTGAGTAAATGGTATCATGGCTGAGACTAAGAACTATAATTATAACTACTTAGAGCCAAACCGGAAGCAAAAACTAAAATAAAAGGGCTGAAAAAAATACATACAGGCAGATAAGCAGACACACACACAAACATCTTGCCTTATGTATATATATATATATAATCGATTTTCTGCACTATTGTAAGAACTGCAACTTTGAAATTTCTGAATATCGTTTTTCGTGTCTTTGTCTATGAGTGCATCAAATTTGATTAAAATCAGACCACTCCTTCTATAACCCGATTTTTTCGATTATCGATTTTCGATAATTATCGGGGGTAACTCGACACAAAACCTGGTTAAGAACACTCGCAGACGCTTATAATACAACTGCGTAAATTTTCAAAAAAATCGTTTCAGCCGTTTTGGAGACTATAGGTAACGGATACACACACACACACACACACACACACACACACATACACACACACAGAGAGACAAAGTTCCATTTATAAATAAGTTTAGATCATGTAAATATTGTGGTTTAATAAATTCGTTTTTGATACATGTTACATGCTTATAGTTTCACATAGAATTTATTTTCAAAATAAATTTTATCAAGTTTCCGCCTCCGTAGAAAAAAAGTTTCAATTAAAGCCATTTTAGGATTGTCGTCTACCAGTTAGTGTTGCAACGCTTTTTCAGATAGGCACAGATCTTGGGGTGGGCAGCGACGCGTTTCCACAAGGCCATAAGTTTAGGGTAATTGTTGAACATCGACTGGTTCTCCAACATTGGGTTTTCCAGGCAACAATAACACATCATGTCGCAAAGCATCATCTGGACAAAAAAGATATATTGAGCATTAGAATATTAAATATTATCATTCAATAGTCGTTTGACTGTTTTCAATAAAAGTACTTCATACCTTGTAAACCCTTGCAATATATTTAGTGTGAATATGTGATTCATGCTAGAAAATACCACAGATTTGCACCGAAATTAATGTTTATAAAAAACCTTTGTTCTAATAGGAGTTGATCTGTGAGGACCCCAATATTTACTGTGTTAACTATAAGACAGAGAAAAGTAAAAATTACTTGGTGTCTTTTTTTTTTTATATATATATATAAGCGTTTCACCCCGAGCAAGGCATGTCACTGCCACTACTGCGCAGGGGGCTACATAGAGTGGAGAAAGGATGATTAAATATAGGGAATGTCAGAGGGTGGGTGATAGGCGGGTAAGGATACCGAGAATGAGGGTTGGGTAGATGAGAGTGTTCTGAGAATAATTGGGAGTTAGAGTGATAGGAGGTGTCTATTGACACTACATTTAAACACCTGGTGATTGTAGCTGTCGGGAAAGCAGAGTTGATAGGCGGGTAGGGATAGCAAGAATGGTTAAATATAGGAAACGTCAGAGGATGGGTGATAGGCGGGTAAGGATACCGAGAATGGTTAAATATAGGAAATGTCAGAGGGTGGGTGATAGGCGGGTAGGGATACCGAGAATGGTTAAATATAGGAAATGTCAGAGGGTGGGTGATAGGCGGGTAAGGATACCGAGAATGGTTAAATATAGGAAATGTCAGAGGGTGGGTGATAGGCGGGTAAGGATACCGAGAATGGTTAAATATAGGAAATGTCAGAGGGTGGGTGATAGGCGGGTAAGGATACCGAGAATGGTTAAATATAGGAAATGTCAGAGGGTGGGTGATAGGCGGGTAAGGATACCGAGAATGGTTAAATATAGGAAATGTCAGAGGGTGGGTGATAGGCGGGTAAGGATACCGAGAATGGTTAAATATAGGAAATGTCAGAGGGTGGGTGATAGGCGGGTAAGGATACCGAGAATGGTTAAATATAGGAAATGTCAGAGGGTGGGTGATAGGCGGGTAAGGATACCGAGAATGGTTAAATATAGGAAATGTCAGAGGGTGGGTGATAGGCGGGTAAGGATACCGAGAATGGTTAAATATAGGAAATGTCAGAGGGTGGGTGATAGGCGGGTAAGGATTATTCAAAATATCAAAGAAACTAGGTGATCTAAAGTAGCAGCCTATAAGGTAGCCTTATAACTGTTAACTACAGAATCGTTGCTCAAAAGATGTCGGTAATCACGTCGACATTATTTGTCTTAATGGTAATTTTGATCTGTTCAATAAAATCAAATTTGTCGCTGATCTCAAAATTGAAACTAAAATCTGTTATGATCTGGGATTGTCGATTTACACTCCTACAAAATAAGACTGCACTCTATTAATAGTCTGCGAGAAGGTTTATTGATTCCAGTAACTTCCAGGGGAATGACTCACTGCGGTTTCTCGAATCGATTTTGAGTTAGAAAAGTTAGTTCACAATTATTGAATCCATTGTTAGGACACCCGCTAAGAAAGTTGGTTCATTGTATGAAAATTCTTCTCACTAGAATTGATTTTGCGTAAGCTTTTTTCGTATTTGTTTTAAATGTTCTTTGTTAATGCATACCAATAGCGGAGCGTTTATGTTAACACTGTAGCAGCCGCAAGAAAATTAGCGCGATTATGCTCAAACCTCTACCATGTAATCACAATAGTACCAACTATAAGAACACATGTGCAGAAGACACAGCTAAGTATATATAATGGTGAAAGTGCGGATAATTTTTAACTTACATTCATGAACAGATCAAAATAGATAGATAGATAGATAGATAGATAGATAGATAGATAGATAGATAGATAGGAATAAAACAAACAGATATAACCAGACTGATATATATATATATATATATATATATATATATATAGATAGATAGATAGATAGATAGATAGATAGATATGAAAGAACTGGAATAGATAGATAGATAGATAGATAGATAGATAGATAGATAGATAGATAGATAGATATGAAAGAACTGATAGATAGATAGATAGATAGATAGATAGATAGATAGATAGATAGATAGATAGATAGATAGAGATATGAAAGAACTGGAATAGATAGATAGATAGATAGATAGATAGATAGATAGATAGATAGATAGATAGATATGAACAGGCTGGGATAGATAGATAGATAGATAGATAGATAGATAGATAGATAGATAGATAGATATGAACAGGCTGGGATAGATAGATAGATAGATAGATAGATAGATAGATAGATAGATAGATAGATAGATATGAAAGAACTATGGGATAGATAGATAGATAGATAGATAGATAGATAGATAGATAGATAGATAGATAGATAGATAGATTGTTGCACTTTGGTGATTACTACTAAGGAAGCGGCCATGTTTACACTGTAAAAAATGATCGGATAATGGTTAAACTTCAATCACGTGATCATAATCCTATCCAATACAAGGTCGCATGTGCAGGAGACAGTGTTACAAAACTAAAGATGTGTTTGGTGAGAGTACGGGTCATTTTGATTTACGCTCTTACAAATATATTGTATATAAAAAAGTCATATTTACTGAATGTCTCATGTATAGAATTGTTTGTTCAAAATTGGGGGTAAAAATATAAAGTCCTATGTTTAAGAAGACATTTAAAGGATATTTCTTTGAATTAATTACTCACTTGTTCTCCCATAAAGAATTGGTTTCCACTATTTCGCATTTCAAGAGTTCTCTCCAAGAAAGGAAGGACTCTGCGGCAGGTTTCAATGTACCTCGCTTGCATATTAGGCTGAAAAAGAAATTGAAGATTAATAATGCAGAGATGCTTCAAAATTGTGTCATGGGAAATCATTCGACATAGTACGAGAGTATTTGAAAAAAGTCCGCAAGTCACTGATCCGATGGATCTATGTGTGTTTAACAGAAGGCGGGCTACGTTTTGAATATTTCTCATGGGTTGTTTTGTGGAGGTACAAGAATGACCTATTGGACATATTTTTATGTGGACATTTGAACTTGTTTTGGTGTCAGAAAGCCGCCCAAAAGTTTTAAAAAGTATTTTTGAATTCTATTTTGGATTGTATGTTTAACAGTGTCTACCGTAAACTTTAAACTTAACATGAAAACTTACGCTTATGTGAACTTTTGTCATTGTTTATCGTGAAAAACGTATTGATAACATTTGTAAAAGTTTTTTTATCGTATATATGTATAAATATAAATATACTAGCAGTATAGCCCGGCGTTGCTCGGGTGTAACGAAAGCTTTAAAACTTATCAATGTTCTTGGACTCACCCTAAAGAATATTTGAAATAATAAAATAATTGCGACAATTTACCAATCGCACCTACTATATATATATATATATATATATATATATATATATATATACTAGCAGTATAGCCCGTTGCTTAGGTGTAACGAAAGTTTTAAAACTAATCCATGCTCCTGGAGCTCAGACTCACGCTGAAGAATATTTGTGTGAAGTTTGGTGAGAATCGGATAAAAATTGTGTATTTGTATAAAGGACATACAGACAGATAAACAGACACACACACAAATATCTTTCCTTTTATATATATATATATATATATATATAATCGATTTTCTGCATTATTGTAAGAACTGCAACCTTGAAACTTCTGAATATCGTTTCTTATGTCTTTGTCTATGAGTGTATCAAATTTGATTAAAATCGGAACACTCCTTCTATAACTCGATTTTTTCAATTATCGATTTTCGATATTTATCGGGGGTACATCGACACAAAACCTAGCTAAGAACACTCGCAGACGCGTATAATACAATTGTGTAAACTTTAAAGAAAATCGGTTCAGCGGTTTCAGATTTTATAGGTAACAGATACACACACACACACACACACATATACACACATTCACAGACAAAGTTCCATTTATAAATAAGTTTATATATATATATATATATATATATAGTATCACACATGGAAGGAGAATGATATACCCCAATGATCGAAACAAAGGGTTCGGTTCGAAATTCCTACCACCTGAAGAAGGCCGGAGAGTGTAACTGCTGAAACGTAGAAAATCATGTTAATAAAGATTTCAATAGTCCTAACAATATATATATATATATATATATATATATATATGTGTGTG
Organism: Ascarosepion bandense; assembly: GCA_037127315.1. Lineage (NCBI taxonomy): Eukaryota > Metazoa > Mollusca > Cephalopoda > Sepiida > Sepiidae > Ascarosepion > Ascarosepion bandense. Next base: position 1,314,567 of record JBBBDQ010001188.1, read on the forward strand.
TGTGTGTGTGTGTGTGTGTGTGTGTGCGTGCGTGTGTGTGTGTGTGTGTGTGTGTGTCTGGTGTTGAGTTTTTATAATGTTTAACGCCGAGATAGTTGTTTACAGTGCTTTATACTGATAAGCTCTATTTTGGCAAGCACGTTTTTATCGTAAAGTTCTAGATATCGGGTTCGAGACAGAGCGTTGGTTAGCACAAAGAGTTTTTCATTTTAACTGAGCAGGTTCATGCCGACTTCGAAGTTTCGTGACGACACTGTTATGATTTTCACTCATCAGGGCTGGTTTGTCTTCTAGACTTACATACACACATACATACATACATACATACATATATATATATGTGTGTGTGTGTGTGTGTGTGCGTGTGTGAGTCTGTGTGTGTATGTGTGTGTTAGTGTGTGTGTATGTGTGTGTCTGTGTGTGTATGTGCAATCATGTCCCAATGAACATTGTAGTATGCTGTCTTTTGCTTTTCAAATATTTATTTAAAAATCTTTGAGTTCATGTCTTGTTAAACAAAACTCTGAAGAATCTTAATAAAGTGAAACATGTTACATTAAAGAGAAATTTTCCTGCCTGTTCTTTACCCATTCAATTATTCATATATGTATGTATGTATGTATGTATGTATGTTGTTAAAACCACCAACAGGGAAGATTTTATTCATTTTCTATTTAATTTTCCAGTATTTTTAAATTTGTTATCTCCAGCAAGAAGATGAAATACCGAATTGTTATATGCTGTAGTTCTATTTTAGAATTAATTTTATCCATTACTACTTTTTGAATCAATTTTTCCAATATTCTTACATATTTCCTTATTACTGGAGATAAGAAATGTTCCATAATGTTTTACATTCCAAGTGCTTTCAGTCATTTCACTGGCCAACTTTCACGGATGTTATTTTTGCCAAAACATGTGTATGAAATAGCTACATTGCAAAAATAAAATTCTTGAAAATAAGCCAGTGAAGCTGCTGAAAGCGCTTGGAAAAGTCAAAAATTATGGGGCAGTTTTACGTTTTACAGCAAAAACGAAACATGTAAGAATACTGAAAGAAATTAATTAAAAATATTAATTTAAAAAATTAATTTAAAAAATTAAAAAAATTAATTTAAAAAATTAATTTAAAAAATTAAAAAAATTAATTAAAAAATTATGATTAATAACATTAATTTTGAAATAAAACAATTCGGTATTTCATCTCCTTCGATGTAGTCCTCTTCTGAAAACTTTACCCAGCCTCGTTTTTAATTCGTTCTTTGGGATAGCAAGCAGCTGCCTCTCCCCATTCTCTTGGATTGCTTTGACCGCTTAAAATATTGTTTCTTTTATGTGGGACTTGATTTTTGAAAATGAAAAACGTCACTAGAAACCAGATATGAGGTATTTGCTGGTTGTGCTATAAAAAATAACTGGTACAAACCATGGTCATGATAAAAAAAACTGTGATGTGTTGAGACGGCCACATTTCTCCCAATCACAGTTAAAAGTAACTTCCTTTTAAATGAAGAACTTCATAACTTCAAATTCCATCTGGGACAAGAGTATTTAATCTACGCACTTTTGCTCCATTACCATATCAACGAACATGACACTTTTTATCAAACCTTTTCTCATTTAAAGAATAACATCTAGCTTTCCATCGACGATTATTTGACGACTCCATATTTCATCTCTATCTTCATTCGCGTCGGTGTGGACCAAAATAAAATAAAATAAAAAAATCTAGGAATGTCTGACCACACTTCCAAACTGAATGAAAAATTGAAAAATAATCTCCACGGTCAAAAATCAGAACTCGGATCCTGTTTCCAATATAATTAAGCATTTTATTCAGAGATTGCCTTGTTCGGTGGGTGTGGCTCTGTAGGCGATGGCAATTTCTGTGACGCTATGTTAAGTGGTTAACTCTTCCAACGTACGGATACTGTGCTCATCTATACATCCTGAAACGTGGAAAGCAATATGAACGGGAAGCATCGAAACAAGTCACGGGACAATGTGATCATCACAATGTCGGAACCAAAACTGGTCTCCACGATTGAAATCGTTAGTAATTGATCTACTAAAAAAAATCATGTTAAATATTTTCACATCCATTGATTTTGTTAGAAATAAATTAATTTACTCGAATTTACAAAACCTTGCTTAGCACACTTACAAAAGGGAATCCAAAGCAAAACTCGTTAAATTTCACACCTTGATGCGAAATATGTTTTAACCAATAGAAAACTAGGAAACATTTAAATACAAAATTCAAATAATCTTCAATGATCAGAAACAAATTCTTTTACGGACCATTTTCGCGAGCCGACGCGAAGTTTGTTCGTGATTCAATAGAAAGGCCAAAATAACATCCGGCAGTGAATTCCCAAATGACCTTTTCGAACCCCATAAACGAAATAAAAGACTGGACAAGTCGAGTGTCGCCAGAGGGAAGATGACGAGCGTAATTGTCACGTCTCTTGACAAACGTCAAGCGATCGCTATTACTGTCTGCATATTTCTCTCTCACCTCCCACCTTTCATCTCTTTTATACTTGATGTCCAAACGGAAACCTTAAGACTGAGCGATTACGTCAAAGACACTCTGATGCAACAAACGCAAATACATACATATAAGTTACTACTACGAACTCTTGATACCCTCAACTTCTTAATACTGTTTCTCATTGAATTTTTAACTTCCATCAGTCCATGTTATTCTTTTCTCTTAATAAATGTCTATTTAAACATACAAAATGTATACTTTTATTCTTCCACTAATGCATCTTCTGATAATTTTCTGATAATTCTGGATAAAACATGTAAGTTGCAATAAGTTTCGTTATGTTTAACACAAGGCCAATTCAACAAAACATTAACCATCTCCCTACTACTACTACTACTACTACTACTACTACTACTACTACTACACTAGTGAACCCCGACGTCTTAGACGCAATGAAGAATCACTTCTACACTGGTGAACCCCGACGTCCAAAGAACACGCACCCTACTTCTACAAATCGTATTTTGGCTACAAGGACGCAACTATAGAGTATCGGGTAAGAATTGAATTCATTGGTGTCTAATCTATCAGAACATGTTAATTAGAAGACAGTATACGTCTAGGGGCCTACGCGATTAACTAAACGTAGCTTAGATATGATGCAAGATCAAATTTATGGAGCCCCCAGTGTGCATTGAAAAAACATCGATTGATATCAAGAAACCGGAAGAGAGTTCTACAAGCGAGAGAAGAAACTGTTAACATGGGACTTATAATAATATGAGAAGAAGAAAAAATAATGAAGAAGAGAGAACAATAAGAGAACAGGAATTAAGAAGACAGAAAATAACGGTTAACATTGCATTTAAATTTTGAAAGATCAAAGTTTCGTGGAAAGGAAGAAGCCGGAAGAGAGTTCCACAATCGAAAGAAAAAACAGTTAGCATAATATGAGGAGACGAAAACATAATTAAGGAGAGAGAACAATAAAAGAACAGGAATTAAGAAGACAGAAAATAACGATTAACATTGCATTTAAATTTTGAAAGATCAAAGTTGAGTGGAAAGCAAGAAGCCGGAAGAGAGTTCACCAAGCGGGAGAAGAAACTGTTAGCATAGGACTTATAATAATATGAGAAGAAGAAAATGTAATTAAGGAGAGAGAACAATAAAAGAAGAGAAATTAAGAAGACAGAAAATAATGATTTATGTTGCATTTAAATTTCTGAATATCTCAGTTGACTGGATAGCAAGAAACCGAAAGAGATTTCCACAATAATGGATCCAAAATGTGTCGCGACTCTAAATCAGCAAAAATAATTTTTGGTCAGCACTAATAATTAAATCGATAAAAATATATTAATGCTCATTTCGAATAGATTGCTAGCTATAAGATTATGCGTGGTGGCAAATATCTGGTACCAGGGAGAAATAATGAACTATGTGATCTAATGCCGGAAATAACTGGTAATGTCCTCAGGCTTTGGGGCACTCGTCTTCTCGGCTGATTGGTTCGCTTGTTCGGGAACAGAGCCTGCTGCGATGATGATGTCAAAACGGCACCAATTATGATGACGCCTTCGGGCCGCTAGTCGCGATGATCTCGTCACAGGAGCTCAAGACGTCTGTTAAAACAACGAACTCACTGCCTACGCTGTTCTTTGATCCCAGAGATTTACGTTGTGTAAACCCGGTAGACGTATTTTTATCATATCCAGACAGGAACATTTGTGTACACTTGTGGTTAAAATAAATAATTACGGCAACCCCCTCAAAAAAAAAAAATAAATAAGTTCGAAGATGCCTGGATGAGTTACGAAAGAAGGTCTTTATAATAATAAAAAATTGATTAATTACAAAAGCAGAGAATACAATTATCGAAACGGAGAGAGGATTCGCTTAAAATATCACAGCATTCAAACTTCAAATAAAACTAAGTCCTTTCTAAGTTTTATTAAAAATATCAGAGCTTTTCAATTTTTTTATAATAATCAGGCTGTCGATTCTCCAGATAAAAACACGTCTCTTCGGTCTTTATCAAACTTTGCAGAGGCAGCCAAATAAAAGAGCGATGGGCGGAGGCGGTGTGGGGTCGTTTGATCTTTGTCGCCTAAAAATCTCTCTCCAAACTGATTTTCCTCGTCAAGTCACCATTTTTATAGTCTTCCCCAATCCTCTTGAGGGATCTATCTGACTCAAAGCTTTTGACCAATGAGATTGTTTTCCACACACACGATTTGCGGGGAGCCATGGCTCGACGAATGAAATATCAACAGCTCACATGACGTAATGTCTTTCTGTCTTTTTCTTTTCAATTACCTCATCTGTATTACGATTTTAGAATCTGTTTCCAGGAATCATTTTTCAGGATATAATCTTACCTGACCTCATCAAGGAAATCTTGACGTTTTGTTATGGCTACGGCCATTTTTGAAAATTCCACTTGGCTCAAAACAATTCGTTTCATATAGGAAAAAAGAAGAAACTATATTTTTTCTTTTTTCTCAATTATCAGCCAATTTCTATATTTTCCGGATATTACAAGTACATAATAGTATTAAAAATATCTTTATTTTTTTTTACGTAAGCTCACATTGCAGATTACAATGTAACACAATTAACAATACCACTAGTATCAATTTGTCTCACTTATCAGTTAGTTAAGTGCCATACGTAAAACACGCTTGGGCGATCATGTCTCGAAAGAGATATGCCTGACTGGGCAGAAGATTATCCAGCAGTGGGTTGCCATTGCTTTCTGCGGTAGACTGGTTGCCAGCCAAGGCTATAGAACCCAATCTGTCCTATTATTTATCCCATAACTGGAAGGAACAGACGGATTAATACCTTTCCCAAGGGTATTTGCGCGTAAGTGAATGCAATGAATTCAGCTGGAATTCGAACTCGGTTCTCCGATTTCTCGTTCCGAGCCGATATCCACTTCACCACAATTGTACTAAACCAAATAACAAAAATATACCGGCGTGGAAATAGGGTTACAGCTTGACAATAGTCTTTATAGTACTTTTCAAAATAAAGAAACAAGCAAATTTGGCTGCGTGGCATTCGTTATAACAGGCGAAGTTTAATATCTTAATCAAGGACCGCTTAAGAAAGGTGATGTCTAATTGATTGGCAAATCCAGCGTATATGTTTTCAAAATATATATATATTATATATATATATATATGTTTTCTGACTGGGTTTATGATTTTGAAAGTGTAACAAACTTAAAGAGAAAAATCATAAAAGGCCAAAATACTTAAAAAGAAAAAGATCTTAAGTACACTCTGTTAACTTGAACAAGATAAGGTATATTATTTTTAACACCTTCAAAACGAAAGAAATTATATGCTTTTCGCCTTAACGCAGGTATCCCCCAGAGCTCTATTTTTAGACATCTTCTTGATAATTTTCATCCACGACCTTCCCGAGTGCGACATCTCTCAAATCCGTATCTATGCTGTTGGCACAGCTATTTACTCTTGTCCTGTTAAGTCTGGTCTCTTTTACAAGCTAGACTTAGCAGTTGATCTAAAACAAATGATTTAAATCTTCTGTTAACTGAGGCAATAATTTTTTAAAGATTTTAACTTTTTTAAGACAAAACACCTCTGTATTGATCATATGAGAGACCAATTTCTCTTTCCTATCAGCATGCAAAACTCTTGAAGAGTCACTCGTTGTGCCTTCTAGGAGTAACTTTTTCTGCTGGCATAAAATAGAAAAATTAAATTGAATTCAGTTTGCTTCTAGACAGGTTGGCTTTCTGTGTCATGCAAAAATTCTTTCTCTTCATATTTCGTCTTTAAAATTTATACGTCTGCCATTGGCCCTTGCTTTGGATATTGCTCCCACACCTTGCCTGCTGTTTCTGCTATATATTTAGAAATTATTAATAAAATTCAAAGATGAATTTGCACTGTTAAAGGTACTTATTCTACAGACAAGTACAAGAGAAGGAACTACCACAATAGAACTTTTGGTTGCAAAAGCTTAATGATTAGAGAGTTATAATGACCATAATTGTCTGTCTGCTATAGTGTCTACTGTAATCCATTAAATGCTGTCTGTTAGAGTGTCTACTAATCCCTGCTGCAAGCGCTTGTTCAGACACAGTTATATTCCTCAAACACACATTTATTGGTTTATTGATCATCATCTGACATATCGACTAAGGTCAGTATGCCGTTGCCGTAATCTATCTTCCCTGAGCCTTTTCTCTAAACTCTTTCATAGTAATTGTTTTGATGATGCATGCAAATGATATTGGGAAAAGTATGAATAACTCAGTTCTCTCGCAAGCTATGGGTTAAATAGAACTTATTGGGTTCTTTAACCTTGGTTAGCAACAAGTCTTCCAAAAAAAAAAAATAGGCAACCATCTGCGGGGAAAATCTTATGCCGAGTCAGTCTAGATATTTTAGCATTAATGCAAGTGCCTCTCAACGTTCTATTCATGGGCATATCATTCAGTCAGGTAAATACCATACGTAATACACGATTGAGCAATCGTGTCTCTTTCGAACTAAGATTGATTAGGCAGAATATAAATCCGCTGTAGGTTGCTATTTCTCTCAGCGGTAAACCCGTTTGCAACCAGGGCAATAAAACAAAGATTATTCAGCTATTTAAGTCAGTTAACTGCCATACATGTTACACGCCTAGGCAATCATGTCTCTTCCGGTCTATAGCTGACTAGGCAGAAGATTATCACGCAGTAAGCTGCCATTACATTCTGCGGTAGACCAGTCGCTAATGAAGGCTATAAAACTCAATCTGTCCTGCTATACAAGAAAGTCAGTTAAGTGTCATATATAATACACACTTGGGCGATCATGTCTCTTACGAACTATGGTTGACTAGTTATAATATTATCACATAGTAAATTGCCATTTCTATCTGCGGTAGACCAGTCGCCAATCAAGGGTATAGAACGCAATCTGTCCTGCTATACATGAAAGTTAGTTAAGTGCCATATATAATACACGCTTAGGCGATCATGTCCCTTTCTGTTTATTGCTGACTAGGCAGAAAATTATCACGCAGTAAGCTGCCATTACATTCTGCGGTAGACCAGTCGCTAAAGAAGGCTATAAAACTCAATCTGTCCTGCTATACAAGAAAGTCAATTAAGTGTCGTTTATAATATACGCTTGGGTGATCATGTCTCTTTTGGTCTATTGCTGACTAGGCAGAAGATTACTACGAAGTAAGTTGCCATTTTTTTTGCGGTAGACCAGTCGCCAATCAAGGCTATAAAACTTAATTTGTCCTACTATACAAGAAAGTCATTTTATGCCATATATAATATACACTTAGGTGATCACGTCTCTTTTGGTCTATGGCTGACTATGCAGGAGTTTATCACGCAGCAAGTAGCCATTTGTTTCTGCTGTAGCCCAGTCGCCAATCAAGGCTATAGAACTCAATCTGTCCTGCTATACAAGAAAGACAGTCAAGTACCATACATAATACACGCTTGGGTAATAATGTCTCTTTCTGTCTATGGCTGAATTGGCGGAAGTTTATCAAGCAGCAAGTAGCCATTTATTTCTGCCGTAGACCAGTCGCCAATCAAGGCCATAAAACCCAATATCTCATACTATACAAGAAAGACAGTCAAGTACCATACATAATACACGCTTGCGTAATAATGTCTCTTTCGGTCTATGTCTGAATTGGCAGGAGTTTATCACGCAGCAAGTAGCCATTTGTTTCTGCTGTAGACCAGTCGCCAATCAAGGCTATAGGACTCAATCTGTCCTGCTATACAATAAAGTCAATTAAGCGCCATACATAATACACGCTTGGGCGATCATGTCTCTTTCTGTCTATGGCAGACTAAGCAGAATATTATCATGCAGTAAGTTGACATTTCTTTCTGAGTTAGATCAGTCGCCAATCAAGGCAATAAAAATAAATCTCTCCTGCTATACAAGAAAGTCTGTTTAGTGCCATACATAATAAACGCTTGGGCGATCATGTCTCTTTTGCTTTATTGCTGATTAGGCAGATTATCACGCAGTAAGTAGCCATTTAATTCTGCGGTAGACCAGTCGAAAAACAATCCTACAAAACTCAATCTCTCCTGCTATACAAGAAAGAGAGTCAAATGCCATACATAATAGAGGCTTGGGTGATCATGTCTCTTTTAGTCTATGGCTTACTGAGCAGATTATCACTCATTAAATAGCCATATATTTCTGCGGTAGACCAGTCGCTAATCGAGGCTATAGAACTCAATCTGTCCTGCTATACAAGAAAATCAGTGAAGTGTCATACATAATACACGCTTGGGCAATCATGTCTCTTTCGGTCTATGGCTGACTAGACAGAAGATTATCACGCAGTACGTAGCCATTTATTTCTGCAGTAAACTAGTCGCCAACCAAGGCAATAGAACTGAATCTGTCCTACTATACAAGAAAAGCAGTGAAGTGCCATTTATAATACACGCTTGGGCAATCATGTCTCTTCCGGTCTATGGCTGACTAGGCAGAAGATTATCACGCAGTAAGTAGCCATTTATTTCTGCGGTAAACCAGTCGCCAATCAAGGCCCTAAAACTCAATCTGTCATGCTATACAAGAAAGACAGTTAAGTACCATACATAATACACGCTTGGGTAATAATTTCTCTTTCGGTCTGTGGCTGAATTGGCAGTAGTTTATCACGCAGCAAGTAGCCATTTATATCTGCCGTAGACAAGTCGCCAATCAAGGCTATAGAAGTGAATCTGTCATGCTATACAAGAAAGACAGTCAAGTACCATACATAATACACGCTTGGGTAATAATGTCTCTTTCGGTCTATGTCTGAATTGGCAGTAGTTTATCACGCAGCAAGTAGCCATTTATATCTGCCGGAGACCAGTCGCCAATCAAGGCTATAGAAGTGAATCTGTCATGCTATACAAGAAAGACAGTCAAGTACCATACATAATACACGCTTGGGTAATAATGTCTCTTTCGGTCTATGTCTTAATTGGCAGGAGTTTATCACGCAGCAAGTAGCCATTTATTTCTGCCGTAGACCAGTCACCAATCAAGGCTATAGAACTCAATCTGTACTACAATACATGAAAGTCAGTGAAGCGAAATTCATAATACATGCTTTAGCAATCATGTCTCTTTCGTTCTATGGCTGACTAGGCCGAAGACTATCACGCAGTAAGTTGCCATTTATTTCTGTGGTAGACCAGTCGCCAATCAAGGCTATAAAACTCAATCTGTCCTGCTATACATGAAAGTCAGTTAAGTGCCATATATAATACACGCTTGGGCGATCATGTCTCTTTCGTTCCATGACTGACTAGGTAGAAAATTTTCATGCAATATGTTGCCATTTTTCTTCTGCGTAGACCGGTTGACACCGAAGTCTTTAAAACCGAATCTTTTTTGCTATTTAATCTTTAGCTACCTTGTAGGGAATATCTGTTGCAAATGCTTTTATTTTCAAATTGTAACAAGCAGACGACTGTTGTCTTAGTTTAATTTTGATGCTGTATTAATTTTTCGTTTATATTTTAGAGATTTCTCATAAAATGTTGATTGTTTGAAAATATATTTTGAACAGCATGCATAAACAACGCGCACATCACGAAGAACCTAAGTCTGGTGCAAAAGCAATTTACTCTCTTTCAACGAAAATGGTTTGTAGCCTCCATGATTGTTAGACTTAAATCCAATGGACGATTTGAATGATCCATCCTCGAGTCAAAGTCACTCATACATTTACGGAACCAATGGTGAAATTTATCCATAAGTTTCTTAATTTCCAGCCAAATTTGTTCTTTAAAATATTAAATGCAATGTTAATCGTTATTTTCCTTTTTTCTAATTCTGTTCTTTTACTGTTTTCTCTGATTAAGAGTGTCTTTTGTCATTTTCTGAAATAGACTTTACTCCTTAGTAGCACAGGGGCTTAATTCCCTTTAAATGTAAGAGAAGAATACTTACAGTAAGATTGTTGGGGTTCATGTCGGATCCACTTCCCTGTACAATATAAAATAAATTATTATAAAAATATATATGCGATACAAAATCATCATTAAATTCAAGTAAATTATTATAGGTATTATACATTATTTGTAAATTTTTGTTATTAATTTAATTCCATCTTATATTATAAATTTCTATTCCAACTCACTGGGTCTATACACTCTTCATTAATATTATTTGTTTTTATTATTTGTTTTATTCAATCTTATTATTTTTGCTTTTTGTCTACAAAAATCTGAGTCATAGATAGATAGATAGATAGATAGATAGATAGATAGATAGATAGATAGATATTAAGAAAGTGATAAAAATTGATTGGATGATATGAAGTCATTGATATGTTTAGAATGACAAATATAAAAACACTGAGATAGAAAAGTTGATATATATATATATATATATATATATATATATATATATATATATATATATATTTCAATCCAGGTAAAGAGGATCTAAGGTTTTACGATTTTAAGTTCCCTCGCATTTATTTTTTTATAAACAGTGCTCAATACAATAAATATTGTAGAGCATAATATAATAATATTATACACACACACACACACACACACATACACACACACACACACACACACATATATATATAATTATTACGTTAGAACATGTACAAACTACAAACTACGACAAAATTGTTCATTTTGTTCGACATTTAAAGAACAATGTCTAATCAGTTAGTTAATAATGATGGTAACAAGTATTTTATTGAAAAGAAATATTGAAAAAACACCACTTCCCTTTATTTTTGGAAATTAGTTTGTACGAGATAAAACGATATCAAAAATTGGGGAAAGAAAGAGGAAAGAAAATATCAGAAAATATGATGAGAAATCAAGAAAAGCAAAAGAAAGAAGAAAAGGAAAAATACAGAAGAAATAGAAAGTGAAGAGGAAAATAAGTGAGAAAATACAGAGAGGAAAGAGCAAATGGAAATGACTAAGAGAGAGAAATTTTAAATTTTGTCCGGAAGTAGGATGTGGTTTCCGGCTTTCTATTTTCCAATCTTTTCACTTTTCCTTTTTGTTTATTTTTTTTTTCAATTGGAGTAGATAGACTGAACTATCGACCGGTTCACACTCCACCCACGTCTATTGAACAGGTGTAGAGACTCATCCCTTGTTCCCTGTTTAGGATGTGGTTTCCGGCTTTCTCTTTTCCAATCTTTTTACTCTTGTTTTTTCAATTAGAGTAGATAGTCTGAACTATCGCCCGGTTCACACTCCAGCCACGTCTATTGAACAGGTGTAGAGGCTCATCCCTTGTTCCCTGTTTAGGATGTGGTTTCCGGCTTTCTCTTTTCCAATCTTTTTCACTTTTCCTTTTTGTTTATTTTTTTTTCAATTGGAGTAGAGAGACTGAACTATCGCCCGGTTCACATTACACCCACGTCTATTGAACAGGTGTAGAAGCTCATCCCTTGTTCCCTGTTTAGGATGTGGTTTCCGGCTTTCTCTTTTCCAATCTTTTACTCTTTTTTTTTCAATTAGAGTCGATAGACTGAACTATCGCCCGGTTCACACTCCACCCTCGTCTATTGAACAGGTGTAGAGGCTCATCCCTTGTTCCCTGTTTAGGATGTGCTTTCCGGCTTTCTCTTTTCCAGTCTTTTCACTCTTACGTAGCCCCCTGCACACCAGTGGCCTTACCACCTTGCCCGGGGTGATATGATAAAAAAAAAACTGAATTTCAGACAGATATTGACATCGGTTACAAGGTGTCTGGGCTAAATTCTTTTGGTATATAAAAAAGAATTGTACTTCTATAAAGAAAATGAAAAGAAAGAGGAAATGCACAGAAGGAATAGAAAAACTAAATATAGATTCTCCATATTCTAAAGTAAGAAGTAATGAATATTCATTGCTCTATTGAGCACTGTTTTAAATTAATGTTTTCATCTTTGAAATTATTTACTTCATTCTCATTCATTTGGAAATTATATATATATATATATATATATTTGAGTATTTAGGCAGTAACTTTTTTTTAAACGTGTCATATTAAATAAATTGCGAACATAATGTCTGCTCATTTTGCAATAAAATCCGTACATATTCACGGATAATCTTTCGCATATTACAACTAAAAGATGTCAGAAATGAGCTGTAACGTTGACAGATGGTATTATCATTCATTTCTCAAGGGACCCAAGTACTTTCAATCTCTTTCCGAGATCATCTTCAGGGGTGTGAGTTATGGTAACAAAAAATAACTGTCAAAAATCTGTGTTGCTAAAAATTACTGTACATTTTTTTCTGCTTCAAATGTAACGGTTGACAAATTGCTTAGCATTCATTAAAACTGGAAACTTATCCGAAATGGTATTTTTAATACGCTCTCATGTCATATCCATGCACGTGTTAAAGCATGAAAAAACTGTTCTTTTTACAAACATTTTAGAACATTACTACAATATTCATAGCTAATTCTCTTAATTGACGGCTTAAGTGTTTTAATGGATATTGCCTCGCGAATCTGTCGTTTGCTTCTGCTGTTTATTTCCTGTAAACTAGTTGTATTATCGACCATTATTTTTTTGTATTGTATTTTTGTATTGTGAATGTAGACAGGAATGTTGTTGTAGATGTCTAGAAATGGATTTTATTAAAAAATAAGCAGACGTTATGTTTGCAATTTATTTAATCTGACACACACACACACACACACACACACACACACACACACACACATATATATATATATATATATATATATTAATTAATATATATATATTAATCGTATCACCCCGAGCAAGGCGGTAACGCCACTGATGTGCAGGGTGCTACGTAATAGTGAAAAGATCGTAAAAGAGAAAGCCGGAAACCATATCCTAAACAGAGCCTCTTAACCTGTTCAATAGACAAGGGTGGAGTGTGAACCGGGCGATATATATATATATAGTCATCCGCAGACAAATTTGTTTCGCTGCATCAAAGCTCTTCAGTACGGTTAGATAGCCGATTGCTTTTTACCTAGGATTGAACCACGAACGAATTAGCGTCAGTCGGCGATTCTGCCTCTGAGATATGGACTCTCGGTAGAAGGGGGCAGACCTTTTAGCGTGTATATTATCATTATACCTGCCCAATAGCTGAGAGTGTTCTAATTCATTGCTGAATGAACGATGCGTAGATGCTAGAGTAGCTACTGTTTTTATAAAGTCTACCATTCCTCCAGAACTCTAAATCAGGGTGTGAGAGCGTAAATAGGCTTGCATGTGGATGATATCTATCTATCTATCTATCTATCTATCTATCTATCTATCTATATATATATATATATATATATATATATAGGAGTTTCTGAAAGGTTTTTTCTGTTGCTGAGGTAATGTGTTGTCCCCCGTGGGGATCTTCATATCGAAATGGCCATTCAACATCTTTGAATTAATCCTGTTTTAATATATATATATATATATATATATATATATATATATATATGTATGTATATAGATAGATAGATAGATAGATAGATAGATAGATAGATAGATAGCTATGTCATATATATATATATATATATATATATATATAATATTAACTATAGTAATTACAATAACAATAGTAACAGAACCAACTCTTCCAAACTAGTATTAATTAAGCTATAATTTAAACAAGCCACCGAGAACGAACTCGGAGGGAAAATAAGGGGAAGTAAAAAAAGAAACAAACGAAGTACATGAACAAAAAGTCAAGTACCCGTAAGAAGGAAAAAAACCAAGACGAAAACCCTAAAACTAAAGCGCTCAATACGAAAGTAGAGCAACAAAGACAGAAAATCTAAGCAAGAGCCAACAAACCTACCTAAGAGCCAATTTACCCTGACGAGCCGTAGGGTGAAACCTAGGTAGGTTTGTTGGCTCTTGCTTAGATTTTCTGTCTATATATATATATATATATATATATATATATATATAAGTCATCCACATACAAGCCTGTTTCGCTGTATTTTAGTTAATCAGTGTGGCTAGACCGATTTGGTGTTAGTCGAAATGCCTATTGTTTAAGCTATCGGTGCATGGCTGAGAGACAAGGAAATTTTAGTGTGTTGTATATAAGCATTATATACACGCGCCAGTGGCCGGGAGAACTTAATTAATTACTGAAGATTAATATATATGTTTTAAAAAAGAAGTCATGAGTAATGCTATATTTTTTTTCATATGCGTTTAGTCCTGAGATGGACTTTATCAAAGCAAAGTTAAGCAATTAATTTATATTTTGGGGTGGGTAGATAACGGCCATCAGAAATCGGAACACGTAGCCGAGAAAAATATATCTTTCCTCGTGTCTTCTTTATTTACCATACGAATTAAAACTGAATATACTTTTACACACACCCATACACACGTTTATATATATATATTTTTAATCGTTTTACCCCAAGCAACGTGGCTACACCGCTGATGCGCAGGGGCTACATAAGAGTAAAAGATTAGATAGGAGGAGAGTGAAGAGAAAGACGACCAGTTACATGCAGTGTCAGAGACAAGAGCAAGAGAAAGATGGGAATACAGGTGTGATGACAGCTGCAAATGTAGAGCGAAAGGAAAAGATATACAGGCTGATGTAGAACGAACTAAAGTTAAGTGGTTAAGAGAAGGGTATTGACATTGCATTTATATTCCTGGAGGTTGTAGCCGTCAGGAAAGCAAGAATATGGAAGAGAGTTCCACAGGAAGGATGTGCAAGAAAAGAATCTGATGGAGTAGAATTGTCGTCTTCATTTGGTTGATCTAACTGTTAATGGGTGGGACCCAGTTGCCAGCCTGGTTGCACGAGTAAACTTCTGTGGCAGGGGCACCAGTGACTTAAGTTCGTCAGAGCAGAATCCATGAAAATGTCTATAGAACAAAGGGAAGCCACATTCCGTCGGTGAGAAAGTGGCTAGAGTCGAGCCGCCAAGTCGGTACCTACACATTACTGATTCTCCTTTGGAGCCTATCAAGATCACTGAGATGAACAGAGGGGGCGACTGATCATATATGACAGCAGTATTCCATGCACAGAGGGATGGTTGATTCGTATTAATGCAGGATGTATTCAGGCTGAAAAAACCTCCTGACCTGACACAGTGACCCAACCTTAATAGCAGTGGATTTAGATATTGATTCAATATAAATGGTTCCACTTGAGAGCAGAAGAGAGGGTAAGGACGAGGAGGCGAAGTATATTGCTCTCAGGGAGACTCGTTTGGTCCATGCTTATGGGAGGCAGGAGAGGTTGCCTGTGATGACTAACAGACAGATTCATATGTGTGTGTGTGTGTGTGTGTGTGTGTGTGTGTGTGTGTGTGTGTGTGTGTGTGTGTGTGTGTGCGTGCGTGTGTTTGTTTGTGTGTGTGTGTCTGTGTGCGTGTTTTGTAAACGAAGTAAGAGAGATTGATTTGGATATATGACTTAGATGTATAGAGTGAGAGGGAATTGAATAGACAGTTAGATATAAACAGACTGCTATAGATAGATAGATAGATAGATAGATAGACAGATAGATAGATAGATAGATAGATAGATAGATAGATAGATAATGACGAGACTGAGATAGATAGATATATACAGACTAGATAGATAGATAGATAGATAGATAGATAGATAGATAGATAGATAGATAGATAGATAGATAATGACGAGACTCAGATAGATAGATAGATATATACAGACTGAGATAGATAGATAGATAGATAGATAGATAGATAGATAGATAGATAGATAGATAGATAGGAACAGACTGGGATAGATAGATAGATAGATAGATAGATAGATAGATAGATAGATAGATAGATAGATAGACTCACCCAGAAGCGACCGTTCTTGGCATGGAAATACCTCATGTAATCGTGCATGATTTCATAGAAGCAGTCGCAGATATAATCAATTCTAAACATGTCCATATTATTTTTGCCATAGAAACCTGAAAAAGAAATACCAAATAATTATCATACAATTATTCTTGATTATTTTCATTTAATTATTCGAGACCCTGCTTGAAAACTTAGTTTTCATGACTCAGGACCGTGTAATCTACAGGTTATAGGGGGTTTCAGGAAGTGGGTAAGAGAAGAATGAGAATAATGATGAGAGTGAAGTGGACGGAGAGAATAGCATGAAGGAAGGGATGCAGGTTAATGAGATAGGAGATGACGATTGACTTTATATTTAAATTCTTGCAGATTGTAGCTGTCGGAGAAGCATAGTAAACGAAAGCGAATTCCACAAGCGGGAATTGCGAGAATTTTGACGGCAGGGGTACACTCGCTGAGTATATACGCATTGAATTGCGTGATTTTATAAATGTGTCTGTATTTATTGCATAGTCGTGTTTGTCATATTCCATTAGTAATGTTCGTGTTTATAATTTGATTGCAGTGGAAGTGTTTATATCCGAGTCTATACGTATTAAATTGGTCGAGTTTATACATAAGTCTACAGGTAACAAATTGGTCGAGTTTATACATAAGTCTACAGGTAACAAATTGGTCGAATTTATTCGTAGATATACATGTATAAAATTAGCTGGTTTTATATGTTTTTATAGGCACTGAATTGTATTTGCACGAAAAGAAATGGCTTATATATATATATATATATATATATATATATATTAAAAAAGGATTAATTCAAAGATGTTGAATGGCCATTTCGATATGAAGATCCCCATGGGGGACGACACATCACCTCAGCAACAGAAAAAACCTTTCAGAAACTGGAGAAAAATTAGTCTAGAAATTAGTCTTAGAAATTTTTCTCCAGTTTCTGAAAGGTTTTTTCTGTTGCTGAGGTGATGTTTTTTTCTGTTGCTGAGGTGATGCGTCGTCCCCTGTGGGGATCTTCATATCGAAATGGCCATTCAACATCTTTGAATTAATCCTTTTTTAATATATATTTGCTCTGTAATATTTTATTACATGGAGCTCTCTTCCTGTATCATTTTTTAATATTAAAATAAATTTTTAATATTAATTAGGATCGGGTTTTTGGGAATTTACCTTCCTGCTTTTTTCCCTTGGATTGAAGTATCTGAATTAAAATATATATATATATATATATACGCATCACTCGTTCAATAATGAATTAGATCACTCTAACTATTTGCGTATGATACATGCGCTAAAAGTCTGCCTTCTTCTACCGAACGCCCATGGCTCAGAGGTAGAATTCGCGACTGACGTCAAATAGCTCGGGTTTCAATTCTTTTAAAAAAGCAATCGGATGTTTGTGTCAAACCGGCACTGAAACTCAGTAGTCGAAGATTCTCCAGTAGGCCACTATATATATGTACAATCAAAACGTGACATGTAGGTAAAATCCCCCAAAAGAACCCATTAATATTAATATTAAACTGATCAAGCCATAGTGGTCGATGTGAACAAGATGATCCATTTACATAGTCGAATATGTATATTTTTTCAAATATACCTTCGAAAACTACATATATCGTATGATAATTTCTGCGACGTATATATGCTTCATCATACTATTTTTAGTATTTATTGCCAAGTGGATAATTTTAAATGAAAATATAATGTTTTTTGTTAATACTGCACAATAACATGTGCATCAAATGAACTTTTCTTGTGTCCAGTTTTTGCGCTCTCTTCCCCATGCTAGTCTCTTCTTCTCATTGGCTGACAGAAGCAAAAGCTTCGTGGCTGCCTTGTAAAATTTTCAAAGTAATAATAACAAAAGAACAGTTCTATTTTCATTTAGAATTATCCACTTGGCAATAAATACTAAAAATAGGATGAAAAAAAAATCTGGGGTGGGCTAATGATTGTGGCTGATAAAGTATAAATATATTTTCGTCATCCACGTACAAGCCTGTTTCGCTTTATCGCAGCTCATCAGTGTAGCTATACATTTGACTTGAAATCTGGCAGGGATCGAAACTCGACCGATTTGGTGTTAGTCGGAGTGGCTAACCCCCAAGCCATAGGCGTATGGAAGCTAACAGAAAAGGTTTTAGCGTGTTATATACAAGGGGGTATACACACGCCAGTCACAGAGAGAAATCAATTCATTGTTTTGTGTGTGTGTGTGTGTGCGTGTGTGTGTGTGTGTGTGTGTGTGTGTGTGTGTCTGCGCGCTCGTGAGCGTGTATGTAATTATTGAATTGGTCGAGATTATAATCCAGGTCTAATATTCTGTATATATATATATATATATATATATTAGTCATCCACATACAAGCCTGTTTCGCTGTATCACAGCTCATCAGTGTGGCTAGACGCATCCACTTGCTTCTGGCCGGGATCGAAACTCGACCGATTTGTTGTCAGTCGGGGTCGCTACTCCCTAAGCCATCGACGCATGAAATCATGGAATCAGAGAAGGGAAATTTTTACGTGTTGTATATAAGCAGTGTATACACACGCCAGTCACACACCGAGAATAGCCTCCTTTTAAACATTTCTGGTAGGTAAACTAAAGCATGGTAGCAACTGTGAACTAAATGTCTGAGGTCTCATAAAACCTACACCGAAGCTACTCTTTCGTTAAATGTTAATATTTGTTTCGTAAAGAATCCATTTATGCATATGGTAGCTGCCGTCTTGAAGAAAACATTGAATGTCTTCGATGGTGAATATTGGTTTCGTCACCAACAGACAACAAAAGCTAGTATCATACCGATAGGCTATTTTCAGGTTTCCCAATCTTTATGTTAAAAACTACAAAAGAAGTGGTTAAGATAACTGCCTATTATTATGAAGTAATGAACTGATCCCCCACTAATTACTACTTAATATTATAATCTAATACATCTTTTCTCCCTTTAGCTATGAGTCAAATCATAGGACAGATTGGGTTCTATAGCCTTGGTCGGCAACCAGTCTACCGCAGAAAGCAATGGCAACCTACTGCGGGATAATCTTTTGCCCAGTCAGTCATGTCTCGAAAGAGACATGATCGCCCAAGCGTGTTTCACGTATAGCACTTAACTGACTGACCCAGCTGGTAGTGTAGAGAGAAAATGCTTTTCTGGAAAAAATCAAAATGCGGAATTAGATTGTCCTACGTTAAATCTTGAAAGGAATTTTATATTGCTTTATTGACACTTACCGTGTTCTCTGGCCAGGTACCTGGCAATGGCCATGGTTTCGGGCATCTTGTTCTGGCCATCAATGTCCAAAACCGGGACGCAGTAGCTGGGCATATCTGAAATTGGAGAGAGGAATAATTTCAGTAGGAAATGTATATGAAAAAAAAACAAAAAAAACAACAACAACAAAAATCTGATTCTAACATAAATTTTGATTTAGCTATGTCGTGTGTCCCTTTAGAACCTCTCGCTCGATCACCGAATTTAAGCAACGTTGAGCCTGGTCAGTACTGGGTGACCGCTTGTGAATACCAGGTGTAAGCGTTTAGCGACGGATGTGAGTTGTGGTGCAGTGGATATCGGCTCGGAAAGAGAATCGGTGAGCCGAGTTCGAATTCCAGTTGAATACCCTGCATTCACTTAAGCACTAATACCCTTGGGATAGGTATTAATCCGTCCCTTCCCTCCAGTTATGGGTTAAATAACAAGAGTAGAATTGGGGACCCTGCCCTTAAAAACAAATCCCAATGAATCTTGATACACGGAAAGAAAAATGTATTACTAGACAAAAAACTTATATAAAAAACAAAAATAAATTGTTGAAAGAAAAAAGGTATTACCAGCAATAAATAAATAAAATTTAGTTGGCAATAAATGACCCGCCGAGGTTGATTTGCCATAAAAACTAATCAACCAACCAACCAACCTTTAGAACCTAGGAGATAATGGCTCTACATCATTTCTTATCCAATAAATTTTGTCTGTTTATGTTTTTTCCACCTGAATCCATCCTGCATATATACAAGTCAACCATCCGTCCGTGCATGGAGTACTGCTGCCATTTATGGTCAGGCACCCCTGCCGTTCTCCTCAGTGTTCTTGACAAGCTCCAAAGGAGAGTCTGTAATGTGATAGGTACTGATCTGGCGACTCGTCTGCAGCCACTTTCCCATCGTCGAAATGTGGCCTCCCTCTCTCTCTTCTATAAATACTTTCATGGCTTCTGCTCGGATGAGCTTAAGTCACTGATGCCTCCTCAACAGGTGTTTACCCGTGCAACCAGACTGGCAACTGGGTCCCACCCATTCACAGTCAGGTTAGCCAAACGCAGACGACAATTCTACTCCTGCAGCTTCCTCTCTCGCACTTCCCGCCTGTGGAACTCACTCCCGTATTCTTGCTTTCCTGACAGCTACGACCTCCAGAAATTTAAAAGCAAAGTTAATACTCACCTACTAACCACTGGACACTAGCTCTCTCCCCTCCCCTGTATAACCTTCCCTTTCTCTCCGCCCATGTATCTGACATTGCACCTGCTTTCTCAGCTTTCTATTGTTCCTTTCTAACTAGCTTGTACTCCTCACTCTTTTCTAATTAATCTTTTTACATTTATGTAACCCCCTGCACATCAATGGCGTTTCTGATTGCTCGGGGTGAAATGATTAAAAAAAAAAAAAAAAATCTCCCTAGAACTCAAGTTCATTTCTCAAGTTCATTCTTCTACGTGCCTTGTCCCTTCAGAATGACAGTGATCATGGCTCTCCACAATTTCTTCTCCTTTGCAGCCTTTTGCCTTTTTGTTATCTCTCCTAAACCTTGTTCCATCATCCATTTATTCTTTTCTTCAATACACCGTCTATACGAGATGTTGCCATTCATGGCTCTCCACAGTTATCTCTCCTAAGTCTTCTTCCGTTATCTATTTAATCAATGTCATTTTTACTCTTCTATATGTCGTGTCCTTTTAGGACGTGGTCGATTATGGCTCTCCACAATATCCTATCCTTTGTAGCGCTTAATATATTTTGCCTTTTGACTCTCTCTCCCAAAGTTTGATCTACCATACATTTACTCAAGCTTATTCCTCTACTTTTATATGCCGTGTCTTGTTAGTACATGGACGATCATGGCTCTCTACTATTTCCTATCCATTGTAGCTCTTATTAAATTTTGTCTTTTTGTTATTTTTTCTAAGCCTTCTTCCACCATCCATTTACTCCATCCCATTATTTTTTTATATGATATGTTCCTTCACGAAGTGGGTGTTAAAGACTCTCCACAATTTCCTATCCTTTGCAACGCTTAATCAATTTTCTGTTTTGATTTTCTCTCCCAAATTCTGATCCACTATCAGCTTACTTGGTTGGTTTTGCATTGTTTTTCTTTGTTTCTCTTGCCTTTAATCTGTCCTCCGAGTATCAAATTTTCCAAACCTCTTCCCTCATTATGGGTGCTAGAAATTTTTAAATACACTGATTACTGCGTTTAACAGAAATTTAAATTTCTCTGATTGCGGATGAATCGAACCTAACACACAGTGTTCTACTTGTTTTGTGTCACTTGTCCGTTGAAGGTGTGGTCAATCGTAGTTCCCTGCAACTTCATAGCTTTAAGCGATGTCCTATCCTGCCAAACATTTACACAACCAAGATAGGTAGGTTGGTTATTCACTGCTTTCCTCTGTCCATCCTTCGTTAACATGTCCTGTGAGTTTTAATTTTTTCATACCTTCTTTCCTTAATATCTCAATTATTTTCCTTTAACTCTAATTCTTTGTTCACCACTGCTGTCACCTGGTATTGAACTCACAACTAACAAATAACTTTGAATGTTAGGTTTGTTATGTCGTGAGTAAGAATAAATAACTCAACAACATGAATAGGTTAATTGTTGTATTCCGTGAAAATAGTATTTACAAAGGTTATTAGTATCCAATACAAGAATAAGAGTTAATCGTCTCAACCGTCGTAAGACGTAGTATGAGCAATGGGTACTTCCGGGTCGTCACCGGAAGTCTACGACTGACTTGTCGATCGGCTGCTCGGCACACTCTCTTACGTAGATGCCACCATTACTTTACATAGTCCATTATAGCCGAATAGGCGCGGGCGTCCCAACAAGGTTAAAGGGAGATAACTCATAACTACAAGAAGTGGCTTCGCACAAGAAATGATATACAGCAACGATTGTAATAAAGATTTCGGTATGAAATTCTTGCATTTGAAGAAGGCCAGAGAGTAAAACGGCCCAAACGTCGTTAAAAATGACAACAAAGATGAGTACAATAGTCTGAATAATGTAAATAGTGTTAACTGCCATTTTCTGATTCAAAATCCTTCTTTCCATTTAACTTACAACCTTAATGTCAGCCATAAGCATCGCTGATGCAAATATCATTGCACCTTCTTGGCCTTAACTTTTCAACTCATCTGAAGTTGAAAGACTGCATCGAATCTATAGCTGTGTCTCCTAATAGGAAGGTTGGATCTCTGTGTGGGGCGGGACGTTTTTCTTATCAGAATCCATCTTGCTCATTTATAAATCCTCCTTGCCTTGACTACTGTTGTCATATTTGTTTGGGTTTTCCTGCTATTCATCTCGAGGATTCGATCTGCAATGTAATTAGTCCTGAGTTGGCATCTGTTTTTGATTATCATCAATGATCTCCCCAATGTAATCAGTGCCCAAGTAGGCATCTATGCAGACAACACCACTATTTACTCCTGTCTCGATAAGTAATCTGCTAGGATCAAATCACAAAATGAAGGCTGTTTTGAATGGCCAAGCCTCCAGATCATTTTACATGAGGACAAATATCCTTGGAGGCTTTATCCTAAGTCCTACATGTTTTTTGATTATCATCAATGATCTTCCCAATGTAATCAGTTCCCAAGTAGGCATCTATGCAGACAACACCACTATTTACTTGAGAAGTAATCTTCTAGGATGACAAAGTAAACTTGGCTGCTCCTCTTGAAACAGATCTCTAATCATTGGTTAACTGGAGCAGGAAATGGCTTGTAAATTTTAATGCCTCCAAAACAAAACAAAACAGCTCTCTTTTAATTACGACAAAGAAACTTTCCTGCCGGCCATCAGCATGGCTGGTTCAAGTCATCCTGAGAGCAACACACTGCCTCTCCTTGATATCATTTTCCAGCCAACCTGAAGTGGAATAAATATATCAGATCTACAGCTCCATCTACTGCTAGAAAGCTTGGATCTCTGCATTGGACCAGAAAATTTTCTTGTCAGAATCCATCTTGCACATTTATAAATCTACCATTCGTCCGGGCATTGAATACTGTTGCCATATCTGGTCGGGGGCTCCTGCTATTCATCTCGAGGTTCTCGTCAGAATCCATCTTGTACATTTATAAATCTACCATTCCTCCTTGATTTGATTACTGTTGCCATATTTGGTTGAGTGCTCCTGCTATCCATCTCAAGGATTTTGACAAAATCTAAACAAAGATCTACAATGTAATTAGTCCTGAGTTGGCATCTGTTTTTGATTATCATCAATGATCTCCCCAATGTAATCAGTGCCCAAGTAGGCATCTATGCAGACAACACCACTATTTACTCCTGTCTCGATAAGTAATCTGCTAGGATGACAAAGTAAACTTGGCTTCTGCTCTTGAAACTGATCCCTAATTATAGGTTAACTAGGACAGGAAATGGCTTGTAAATTTCAATGCCTCTAAAACAAAATAAAACAGCTCACTTTTTAACTTTCTTGAAACCCATCAGCGTGTCTGATTCAAGTCATCATGAGAGCAACTCACTGCCTCAAATTGGCATCATTTTTAAACCGATCTGAAGTGGAATAAATATATAAGATCTATAGCTGCATTTACTGCTAGGAAAGTTGGACTACTGTGTGGGCCTGAAAGTTTTTCTGGTCAGAATTCGTCTTGAACATTTATGAAGCTACATTTAATCCGGGCATTGGATACTGTTACCATATATAGTCGGATGCCTCTGCTATTCATCCCAAGATTCTTAACAAAATCCAGACAAATATCTACAATGCAGCCGGTCCTGACTTGGCATCCCAACTTCAGTCACTTTCTCACCGACATGACGTGGCTTCCCTCTGCCTTTTCTACAAATATTTTCATGGTTACTGCTCTAATGAGCTTTCTTTCCTGGTGCCGTTTCCATATTTGTTTATAATCGTCTCACTCCAGGCAATGCAGAGAACTGCCACTGGGGCGCAGGGGGTTACATAATAGAGGAGTGAAAAGAGAGAACAGGTCACAGTTGGTGTCAGAGAATGGGTAAGAGAAGACGGATACATTAGTGTAAAGAAAGCTGTGTGAGAGCAAAATGTAACGCGAGGAGGCGGATGGGAGTCAAGGAGATAGATGACCGTTGACGTTGCATTTAAACACTTGGAGACTGTAGCTATTAGGGAAACAAGAATACGGAAGCGATTTCCACTGATGGGAAGTGCGAGAAAAGAAGCTGCGTTAGAGTAAAATGTAAAGCAAGAAGGAGAATGGGAGTCAAGGAGATAAGAGATGACAGTTGACGTTGCGTTTAAACTCTTCGAGTTTGAAGCTATCAGGGAAAACAAAAATATGGAAGGAATTTCCACATGCGGGAAGTGCGAGAAAAGAAACTGTTGGAGTAGAGGTTGTGGTTCACTTGTTTTCACAGTGAAAAGGTGGAACCTTTTTGTTCGTATGTAGCTCAAGTGGATTTGCGCAGTGGGAGGGAGAATGAAGGCGCTAAGCTGTGAACCGTCGCTATATTACCAGGTCTGTTCTATGATTAAAGTTGACTTGCTGACGTCACCCTTAGTAGTGTTGTTTTATTTACTACATGGCGTCCGTTAGCGTTGACTTACTTTTCAGAACCAAATTGCAAAGGGAATTATAAAAATGGACCGAAAGTTCATTGTTTTTCGTTTCAAAAAAATAAACATTTATTTGATAAATGGAAACATGCCATTAAAAGGGATAATTTTACCCCAAGTCCATTTAGTAAAGTGAGTAGTTAAAATTTTATCACCATTTATTTCAACAGTCGCTAAAATCAAAATTTGCTAAAAATTAGTTTTGCCGTAGCACAAGAAAGAAAGCACTTTGTTTATATCATTTGAATTGATAGAATAAAATAAGATATTATTTTTATTTCTTTGAATAAAATTGAAATAAATATCTTAAAAATATATGAATTAAAAAAAATAAAATTTAAATATGGCTATTCGTTCGTAAGTTTTTTTTTCGAAATGTTTTAAAACTTAAACTGAAGCCGAAAAAAGTTGTTAAACATATTTTCTATAAATATTTGAATTAATATTTTATTGATATTTTATTTAAGAAAATAATGTTTCCTTTTCAATGAAATGTTTAAAAAATTCTTAGAAAACGGAAGTAAAACTTACTTAACTTTTCTATACTTGCAACTTTATGAATCATTTTTAAACATGAAAAAATATTCATGAATTAATTTTTTATTCTTCTTGTATTAGCAAAAACTACAAAATTTATTTTTTAGTCAATTTTAAAAGAATTTGTTTTATTTTTAAGGTTTTTATTTGAAAACTCCGTGAAATTATTTGTTACAAAATTCAAGTCAGTATTACCGAAAATTTAAAATTGAAAATGATTTAAACTTTGTTTAGACCTATTATTTGTTAATAAGTTTTGAATTTATTTGAAATATAAAGGCCTAAATCAGACCACACTTGAATTTTTAAAATGTTTAGCACAAAATGAACACCCTCAAAAATATTTTTGATAATTTAAAGTTAATTATCGATATAAATCTATAGAAAAAAATTGGAAATAATAAAAAATTAGAATTTTAACTGAAGAATAATTCTTTTATAGTTGGTTTAGGGTTTTTTAATCCTTAAAAAAATAATTAGTAAGTAAAACGTTAACCAAAACAGCGTTTTGCAAAAAAAAAATGTTTCTTATAAACAGTTTAACATCATAAATGAAATAGAAACATTAATTTTTAAATTTTTTTAATTTTTTTCTATTAAAATAATTTAAAAATGTAATTGAATTACCAAATATCCTAGAATTTTTTAACTGTATCTTTTTTGAAAGGTAAAAATTATCTTTTTATTTCATCCAGTAGGATTAACAATGGATTCAAAATATTTCAAAATATTATTTTAAAATTCGAACTCCGTTGTTTTTTAGCAGAATTTCCCTAAAGACATTTGATATTATTAATAAATCTATTGGATTAAATGTTCTCGAGACTTTTTAAAAAACCTATTTCAGATTTAGCTATCCTATCATTAATTCGTTCGATTCATAATTATTTATTGCTGTTATGCCTTTTTTAAAAAAATGGAAATGTTATAGTTGTAAATGTTTAGTATCAGGAAGAGACCTGATATAAACAGTTATTTTCAAGGAATTAATAGTGGTTCTCTGTTATATACCAATGATGTAACAACAAATTTAGTACTATACAATTATATTGTAATTAATAAAGTTGTAAAGAATCCTTCTTTTCTTCATTCAATGAATCAAAGAAAATTGTCTATGTACATAAAATTGGATGTTTTGGCTAATGATGAACTTCTTTTTCATGTTAACTCATGTGGTGAAGGTCACAGCATTGAAAAGATGATTATCTGGAGCTCTTCTAATGCATTATTAAATAATTTTTGTAGCAAGGAAAATGACAATATTACTTGTAAGAAGTTAAGTAAAAAAAGACAACTTCAAACATTCAACTGAATTTTGAGACATAAAAAACTTTTATAAGTTTGATTTAAAAAAACAGTAATTTAAACTTATTTAGTTCGAATTAATTTGCTTGATTTTAAATTGTTGCATTTTTTAATATTTTCAATTAATTTGTTTATTTATTGTTGCTTCTTGTTTGTTCCTAAATTCTAATGGTTGCTTGATTGCTATATTTGAGTGATTCTGATATAAAACATCTTGCAATTAAAGCAAAATTGATTGTGGTTTTTCATAACTAAATTAAAAATATGAAAATTTAAGCAGTGTTTGTTAAAATTTTAGAATTTAGACGAATAAACGAGAATTTTTGTCTTTAAAACTGTGTTTATTTACAAACACGACCGACAGTCAGTAGTCAACAATAATGTTTATATTTTCTTTTCTTCTCTACACAGTCTTCTCTTTCACTGCACACTAGTGGCGGTCTTGCCTTTTAACCAGAGCTTATATTGCAAAAAACATTACTAGAGAAAACCATCAGCATAAAAAAATTGCAATATGAAAAAGGGTTACTGGGTACTGGATATTAGGTTTATAAGTCACACAAATTCAGTTGATTTGGTCCTTAAGAATATAGACGTTGGTTATTTCCTCTGACTTGACCCAAAGAGTTTTGAGTTCAATACCAGGCTACAGCAGTGGTGAACAAGTAACTTGCAAGGTTAGAGGGAGATAACTCCTGACTTTCAATCGAAGCTTTACGCAAGGAATAAGGATGATATACACCAGTGATTGTAATTAAGGTTTCGGTTTGAAATTTCTTTGAAAAAAGACAAAAAAAAAAACACAAACAAAAAACACTCGTTCAATTAACCATGAAACGTTTAAAATTAAGCATAAAAAAGTAAAAAAAAAAATCATGACTTACTTTTAAGAATATTTAAAACAGTTGTTTCCATACCAATGGCGATTTGGTATCAATTTTCTATTTACCATTTCTATTAACGATGTGGACGATCATAGCTTTCCACCATTTTGTTTCCTTTTAAGTATGTCTGTTGTGGAAAATATTTATATAAGAAGGTTTGCTATGTTTTTTGCTGATTCCATTTATTTCTCATTTTTTCAAATTCTTCTTTTTGATCCATATGGAACACCGTACTTTATAAATTTGAACATCGTACTTTATAAATTTGAACATATTTGCACAAATAAATATTTTACGATCATATACGGGGAGAAAAATTTTTATTATGTTTTTTTTTTATATACAACAATTCTTAACTAATAAAAAAATCATACAGTTTTTTAAAAGATTTTAAAAATAGTTTTAAAACTTTATGAATTATTATAATAAGAAAAATGAAAACAATTCTTTTAAAATTTTATTAGTAATCGAAATTTTTTTTTTCTTCAGACTATAATGTCCTTAATTTTTATTATTTATTCCAGCAATTTAAAGCTTATCAAATTAAATTATATCAAAGTTTTATTGCATTTTTTATATTTCTCTTCGGAGCAGATTTTCTTATAGTGAATGATAATTTTAAATAAAAAAATACATGATTTATATTTCCCGATGAGATCTGCGATTAACTAATAAAAAAGTCAATCGCAGAAAATTAAAATTTATGAATTTACGTGAAGTGGAGGTGGGGTAACAGAGTTAAAAAATTAATCAAGATTTAAAAAAAATAATTTCAAAAATAATTTTATTCATTTGTGAATGAGTACTGAATGTTTTATTAAAATCCGACAATTATTTGATTTTTGCGAGATTTTCCAATTTAATGTGTTTGTCACCGAAAAAGTGAGTTACGTAAAAAATTACGTAATCATCTTAGACCACGCTAACTCCAAATCAAAACAAAATTTTCTGCAAAAATTTCGAACATGTTCAAAGGGATTGAAAAATTTTATAAAATAAATAAAACTTACTTTGATCTTTCCTCTTCATAATATTAAAAACATTTTAATAGAAAAAGTTCGTTTTATTAAGTTTTGAACCTTTTTAAATCATACTATGCTGGATTTTTTGTTATGGAGGTATCTACTTCACATTATATTGAGAATCTAATGGCAAAACAAGCTGCCCAATACTAAGATCCTATCTCACGCGAGGCTGCCCAACATGTACACCATCCTTAAACAGCGCAGACTAGGCCATGTCCACCGCATGCCAGACGATCACTTTCCAAAAATACCGCCTGTATGGAGAGCTGGTGTCTTGAAGAAGACCAAATGGACAGCCATAACTGCGGTATTGTGAAATCATAAAACGCAATATGATAGATGTGGGCATCAACACGGGGTCACAAGAGAACGTAGCAGTCAACCGGTCTAAATGAAGAGGAACCCTGTCCCAAGAACTCATATCAAGGGAGGAGTAACTAACACAAGTCACCATGGAAAGGCAGGTTCGAAGAAAACAAAATGACAGCTGAACAATGTCGAAAACAGAACGGCTGTCCTGGGTGTGAAGATAAACTACATCCGGCAGCGGGACATTGGAGATTTTGAGGAACATGGAAGGACTACTTCTTCTTCTTCTTCTATGTGCCCTGTCCCTTCAGGACGTAGGAGATCATGGATCTCCACGTCTCCCTATCCCTTGTGGCTCTTAGTATGTTTGTTCCTGTTGCTCCTGTCAACCCCCGTTCCGTCATCCACCTGATCAGACCCTGCAAATATGTTATCCGCTGCCTTCCTCTGTCTCTCCTTCCTTCTATCTGTCCAGTCAGTATCAGGTTCTCCAGGCTCTCCTTCCTCATTGCATGTCCCAGGAACTTCAGTTGTCTCTTCCTGATGCTCAGTATCAATTTCCTTTTTGTTGCACTTCTTTCTAACACCTCGTCGTTGCTTGTATGCTCAGTCCACGATATCCGTAGCATCCTTCTGTAGAACCACATTTCGGCCGCTTCCAGTTTTGTCCTCATTTTCGATGATATTGTCCAGCATTCAGAGCCGTATTGAAGAACTGACATCACGTAGCAGTCTAGCACTCTTTTCTTCGTTTCTATTGAGATTTTCCTGTGTGTTAGTATTTTGCTCATCTTCTGGAACGCGTCCTTTGCCATGCCAATTCGCCTTCGGATCTCCGTGTCGCACTTTCCATCTCCTGTTAGAACACTTCCTCGGTACTTAAATTCTTGGACTTGTTTGATTCTGTTATCCCCCACCTGTATTTGGCATTTTGGGTTGTATCTTTTGCTGATGACCATGCACTCAGTTTTCTTAAAGTTTATTTGTAGCCCTTTCTTGTCACTCTCAACTTCTACTTTCTGTATGAGATCTTGCAGTTTACTTTCCGTGTCCGCAATCAGTACTGTATCGTCCGCATATCTTATGTTGTTCAGGTTGTAGCCTCCAATAACAAATCCTGGTGTGTCATCTAGGGTCCTCAAAATATTCTCGCTGTATAGGTTGAACAAATCCGGTGAAAAGACACATCCTTGTCTTACGCCTTTTTCTATCTTTGTGTATCTACTGAGGTCGTTACC
The DNA here is from genome assembly GCA_037127315.1 of Ascarosepion bandense. Taxonomy (NCBI): domain Eukaryota; kingdom Metazoa; phylum Mollusca; class Cephalopoda; order Sepiida; family Sepiidae; genus Ascarosepion; species Ascarosepion bandense. Next base: position 1,345,053 of record JBBBDQ010001188.1, read on the forward strand.
TGTCCGTATGCAGGCCGTTTGCTGCCAGTAGAGATTCTTGATTATTCTTATGTCTTTGCCGAAAATGTTACACTATTTACATTATTTGGACTATTGTCCCCATCTTTGTTGCCATTTGTACGAAATTTCAGCGGTTCACGTTCCGGCCTTCTTCTTTCGAACCGAAATCGCTGGGGTATATGAATTCCATTCCTTGCATAGAGCCTCTTCTGAACTCACAAATCTTTGGGTCAAGTCACAGGAACTGACCAACGTCTTTATCTTTGTGTTCTGAATGGTACATGCCCCAGTGTATATATATGTAAATTCTACTTAATCTCAGAAATATAGACAAGTATGGAAGGACTAATTAATTGCTGTTGTTCCCAGGTTCATAACTACACGTTTCCAACTATAGGCATGGATTAGATAATCAAATAGATCAAATCACAAAAAATATAAGAATACATCATTATAGAAAAATATCAGTTTGTATTAAACAAATTTGTATCCTTTTAAAGAAGATTACTTAAAATATATTGTATTTCAAAATGACCAACAGTATATTTCATCTGTAGTTAAAAGAATACAATGAAATGGCGCATGAGGGTCGATGTGCACAGAGCCAACCGCCAAAGCATCTAACATGAAAGAACTCTTTCATGATATGGCACCATATATATCCTATAATTTCTTAAATTATTCACACTGTATTCCAAAATATAACTTTAACAAAACTACAACATAAAATAACTCTTTTATGACAATAATTCATATAATATCCTATAATTTCTTAAATAAATCAAACTCTATTCCAAAATATAACTTTAACAAAATTACAACATAAAAGAACTCTTTTATGACAATAATCCATATAACATCCTAAAATTTCCGAAATAAATCACACTGTATTCCAAAATATAACTTCAACAAAACTACAACATAAAAGAACTCTTTTATGACAATAATCCATATAACATTCTAAAATTTCTGAAATAAATCACACTGTATTCCAAAATATAATTTAACAAAGCTACAACATAAAAGAACTCTTTTATGACAATAATCCATATAATATCCTAAAATTTCTTAAATAAATCACACTGTATTCCAAAATATAACTTCAACAAAACTACAACATAAAAGAACTCTTTTATGACAATAATCCATATAACATTCTAAAATTTCTGAAATAAATCACAATGTATTCCAAAATATAATTTAACAAAGCTACAACATAAAAGAACTCTTTTATGACAATAATCCATATAACATTCTAAAATTTCTGAAATAAATCACAATGTATTCCAAAATATAATTTAACAAAGCTACAACATAAAAGAACTCTTTTATGACAATAATCCATATAACATTCTAAAATTTCTGAAATAAATCACACTGTATTCCAAAATATAATTTAACAAAGCTACAACATAAAAGAACTCTTTTATGACAATAATCCATATAATATCCTAAAATTTCTTAAATAAATCACACTGTATTCCAAAATATAACTTCAACAAAACTACAACATAAAAGAACTCTTTTATGACAATAATCCATATAACATTCTAAAATTTCTGAAATAAATCACAATGTATTCCAAAATATAATTTAACAAAGCTACAACATAAAAGAACTCTTTTATGACAATAATCCATATAACATTCTAAAATTTCTGAAATAAATCACAATGTATTCCAAAATATAATTTAACAAAGCTACAACATAAAAGAACTCTTTTATGACAATAATCCATATAACATTCTAAAATTTCTGAAATAAATCACACTGTATTCCAAAATATAATTTAACAAAGCTACAACATAAAAGAACTCTTTTATGACAATAATCCATATAATATCCTAAAATTTCTTAAATAAATCACACTGTATTCCAAAATATAACTTCAACAAAACTACAACATAAAAGAACTCTTTTATGACAATAATCCATATAACATCCTAAAATTTCTTAAATAAATCACAATGTATTCCAAAATATAATTTAACAAAGCTACAACATAAAAGAACTCTTTTATGACAATAATCCATATAATATCCTAAAATTTCTTAAATAAATCACACTGTATTCCAAAATATATCTTTAACAAAACCACAACATAAATAAACGGATCACCGCCTCTAGTAATAACATCGTCAGAAACATGTGTCTGCACTCAAGATTAGTATCATCACATATGTGTTGAAATATAAAAGTAGAATCTAAACTTATTTATAAATGGAACTTTGTGTGTGTGTTTATGTATATATGTGTGTGTCTGTGGGTGTGTGTCCGTTACCTATAGACTCCGAAACGGCTGAACCGATTTTCTTGAAAATTTACACAGTTGTACTATAAGCGTCTCTGAGTGTTCTTAGCTAGGGTTTGTGTCGAGGTACCCCGATAAATATCGAAAATCGATAATCGAAAAAATTGGGTTATAGAAGGAGTCGTCCGATTTTAATCAAATTTGATACACTCACAGACAAAGACATAAGAAACGATATTCAGAAGTTTCAAGGTTGCAGTTCTTACAATAGTGCAGAAAATCGATAATATATATATATATATATAAAGCTAGATGTTTGTGTGTGTGTGTGTGTGTGTGTGTGTCTGTTTATCTGTCTGTATGTCCTTTATACAAATCCACAATTCTTATCCGATTATCACCAAACTTCACAAAAATATTTTTATTAGGCTGAGTCTGAGCTCCAGGACCATGGATTAGTTTTAAAGCTTTCATTACACTCGAGCAACGCCGGGCTATACCACTAGTAACATTTCTACATTAAAGACCCTTAAATATGTTGCAATACCATTAAACAATCAAATCAAAACTACCACACATCAAAATGGCAGAAACGTTGTTATAATTTGGCTATATTTCTGAGATAAGGTAGTATTTGCACTAATCGAACTATGGCCCTCATCTTGGTTGCCCTTTATAAGACGTTTTGTTGTTTTACGCTCCTGTTTTCTTCTGAAGCAAAAAATTTCGAACGGAATCTTTTATTATGAACACTGGGGTACATCATTCTCATGCCTCTTTTGAGTTATTTCCCTCTAATCTGACTCTCAAAGTTACCACTTCTGTAACCAGGTATTGAACTCACAACTGTTTGGGTAAAGTCACTGGAACTAACCAACGTTTATATCCATGTGTCCTCGAGTATATCCATTATTTTGAGCTGGAAGTCGTATTTTAACCCAAGCTCCAAGGGTCTATTCCCACCAGGTTTTAACTCTCCGTCGGAGGATGGTGCTGAATTTATTGCCCTACACCTGAGGCGTCCAGAAGGGGGATGTACCGAGGAAGCTTGGGAATTTTTCTACGGTACCACCGATAAACTCACCTAAAAGTGACCTTGTGACATATCTGTTGCGTTGTAGTTGCACCGGTAAATATATTTAATTTATGAAAATAATGAAATTCAGACAGAAAGAAATCTAATACACGCCATTTCTATATTTGTCCCATTAGTTGAATTCAAACCTCTTGTCGTTGTATCGCACACCGACAGCGACCATTAGCATGCGACAAATCTCGGCACTGACCCGGCCATTAAAATAGTAGAGAATATAGTTACGCATAGCGTGTTTCTTTCATTTGAGGTGACAATTTTAGAAGGTTGTAGCAGACCGTTTCTACTAGAGGTATCGGTTCTAAAGAATATATTGCTTATATGACCTATATTGAATATCCTACTCCTGAAATAACTACATTGAATTTTCCCTGAGAAAACGAATTGTCTGGATATTTATCAAAATTTACACAATTTACAATCGGACTATTAACCTTATCTTTGTTGCAGTTATCACTACGTTTCGGCTGTTGTGCTCTCTGGCCTTCATCAGAATTATATCGATCCAAACAGGGAATTCATTTTAGCTGAACACTTTATATAAACTACAGGAGTGGATCGGTTCTAAAAATAAGAGACAAAATTCTGGTGTAGCTTACAAAACAGCAATTATAATTTTGAATAAATACCTTTAAATTCTTTCATTTACTCCATGGAACATCAAAACTTCAATTTAACTCTGATTTGGAATGTAAGTCTTATTTCAGCAAGAAGGATTGTTTTGGGCAGAAACGCATTTGCACAAAGACGATTTGGGCTAAAATTCCAATACAGATCGAAAGTAGATTTCTTCAATTGAGTTGATTCTTCAAATCAAAAACTCAGTGAAACTTCAAATGAGTGGACTTCAAATCACAAACTCTGTGAAACTTCGACTGAGTCGATTCTTCAAATAATAAACTCATTAAAACTTCAAATGAGTTGACTTCTTAAAATTAGAAACTTCTTGAAACTTCAGCTGAATTGATTCTTCAAATCATAAACTCAGTGAAACTTCAAATGTGTTGACTTCTCTAAATTGGATAACTTCGTGGAACTTCAACTGAATTGAAACTTCAACTGAGTTATCCTAAATAAAACTTACATAAACAATGATAAGTGCTCATTTCAGAAATTGAGATAAAAATGAAATCTGATACTCACCATTTCTGTATTTGTCCCATTCGTTAAATTCGAACCTCTTATCGTTGTATGGCACACCGGCAGCGGCCATTAGCATACGACAAATCTCGGCACGTCCGCGGCCATTGAAGTAGTAGAGAGTATAGTTAGGCATGGTGGAGGGTTCTTTCGTTTAAGGAGACAATTTAACGGGAAGCCGGAAAGTTGCAACAGACCGTTTCTATTGTCGGTGTCGTTTGTAAAGTTTCTTTCGCTTATATAGCAAAGTAGATGTGTTTAGTCAGTGCAAATGGGATTATTATTATCAGTGACTAAGACCGAATTTACTAAAGAATTAAAAAAAACGCTTGTACACAGATCAAATGGAAAAAGCAAAACCAAACAAAACAAATATGGGTCGCGAAAATGGTCAATCAGGTGAGTGATGCATTTCAAAATTGCGTCAACTTCAAAAGAAATAATTTTCTTTGCACCACAGTGCGACGATTTGTGCTTTGAAGTGAGTGTCTGTTCTATGAGAGTATTTTTTGTTTGTTTCTTATTAAGTTTAAATTGACTAATGATTGTTACAGTTGTCTTTGTTAGTTCAAAGGTAGTGCATACAGACTTACGCTTAAGTGTAAAGAACGGATTTAATGTGCAATGAATCAAAAAAGAACTAACTGTACCGGTGTTTACCTGTAATTTGTGGACTATTTCCCGCTTACGGAATCATTTGCAGGTAATTAGCGTTGTTTAAAAATTGTACTTTAATTTATACTAGCTTCAAAGCCGCACTCCGTACAGATCTTTAAGCTATCTCCTATGGAGGTTTAAATGGGACTCTGGCTCAAAGTTAAACGCGCTTCTGGTGTAGCTTACAAAACAGCAATTATAATTTTGAAGAAATAACTTTAAAACAAAGCTGCTTTCAACTAACCACCATAGACAATCGCATCTACCTCCCATTAGCATGGGACAGGCTAGCCTCCCAGAGAGTAAAATACTACGCCTCCTTGGCCTTACACTTTTGGCGGACCTCAAATGGAATGACTATATTGAATCCATTGCCAAAACTGCTGCTATGAAAGTCGGCTCCCTGTGCAGGGCCCGGAAGTTTTTCCCACCTGAATCTATTCTGCACATATACAAATCTACCATCCGCCCGTGTATTGAATATTGCTGCCATATCTGGTCGGGTGCCCCTGCTGCTCTCCTAGGGCTTCTTGACAAAATACAAAGGAGGATCTGTAACGTGGTTGATACTGACTTGGCAGACCGGCTGCAACCACTCTCTCACCGGCGTGATGTGGCTTCCCTGTGCCTCTTCTACAAGTACTTTCATGGCTTCTGCTCCGATGAGCTTAGATCACTGGTGCCGCCTAAGCACGAATTTACACGAGATACTAGATTGGCAACTAGGTCCCACCCTTTTACAGTTAAACAAATAAGATGTAACCGTAAATTCTTATCCAACAGGTTCTTTTCTCGCGTTTCCCGCCTGTTGAACTCCCTTCCACAAGTCTGCTTTCCCGACAGTTACAATCTCCAGGTGTTTAAATGTAGGGTCAATAGACACCTCCTATCACACTAACTCCCAACTATTCTCAGAACACTCTCATCTACCCAACCCTCATTCTCGGTATCCTTACCCACCTATCACCCACCCTCTGACATTTCCTATATTTAATCATCCTTTCTCCACTCTACGTAGCCCCCTGCGCAGTAGTGGCAGTGACATGCCTTACTCGGGGTGAAACGCTTATAAAAAAAAAAAAATTCTTTCATTTACTCCATGGAACATGAAAACCTCACTTTAACTCTGATTTGGAATGTAAGTTTTATTCCAGCAAGAAGGATTGTTTTGAGCAGAAACGCATTTGCACAAAGACGATTTCAGCTAAAATTCCAATACAGATCGAAAGTAGATTTCTTCAATTGAGTTGATTCTTCAAATCAAAAACTCAGTGAAACTTCAAATGAGTTGACTTCAAATCACAAACTCCGTGAAACTTCGACTGAGTTGATTCTTCAAATAATAAACTCATTAACACTTCAAATTAGTTGACTTCTTAAAATTAGAAACTTCGTGAAACTTCAACTGAATTGATTCTTCAAATCGTAAACTCAGTGAAATTTCAAATGTGTTGACTTTTTAAATTAGAAACTTCGTGGAACTTCTAATGTGTTGATTCTTCAAATCATAAACTCAGTGAAATTTAAAATGAGTTGACTTCTTAAAATTAGAATCTTCGTGAAACTTCAACTGAATTCGTTCTTCAAATCAAAATCTCAGTGAAACTTCAAATACGTTGACTTCTTTAAATCACAAACCCCGTGAAACTTCGACTGAGTTCATTCTTCAAATCATAAACTCAGTGAAACTTCAAATGAGTTGACTTCTTTAAATTAAAAACTCTTCGGAATATCACAAAGCCCGAATTAGGGAAGTTTGAGATACACTGACTAACAGACCGAATTTGCCGTTTATTTATTTGACATCAAATCTCTTTAAAAATTTCAAGTTGATTAATTTTCCAACAGAATTATTCGTCGGAATAAATAAAGAAGTAAGAACTACAAAATGTTTTCGCAAAATCACAATATATTGTATCGGTAGTTGAAGACGTACAATTGCATTCAAAATATCTTCTTTTTTATGTGCCTTGTCCTTGGCTTTGTCGTTTGTCGCTCTCAGTAATTTTTCTCTTGGTATCTCTTCTAAGCACCACTGCGCTACTTATTTGCTCAGACCTAACAAGAACGTCTTGCGCTGCATTCTCCTGTCTCTTCTTCCATTTATCCGGCCTGTGAGTATTAAATTCTTCAGGCCTTCCTTCCTCATTACTTGTTTCCAGTAACCTCATTTGTCTCTTTCTGATATTTATTATCAGTTTTCTTCTTGTCTGCATCCTTTACAACACCTCTTCGTTGCACTCATGCTCTGTTCATGGTATCCTCATCATCCTTCTGTAAAACTACATTTCTGCAGCCTCAAGCTTCTCGTTCGTCTTTGATGAAATCGTCACTTTCATACAGAAGAACAGATATCACATAGCAATACGGCACTCTTTTCTTTGTTTTGTGGAATCTTCCCCTTTTTCTATGATAATGGACTCAACTTGAGTACACATATACTCCTGCCATAGAGAGACCCGTAAGTTACCGAGAGATACCGAAGTTACACAGAGAATACCGCGTCAGTAGTCAGAGTACCTCTGAGCTCCACTCAGCCAGAATCATATTACACGGATGTACTAATTAGTTTTATTTCTTCTTCTTTTTCTTGTGCCGTGTCCCTTTAGGACGTAGGCGATCATGCACTTCCACTTGGCTCTGTCTCTTGTCGCTCTCAGCAATTTTTCTCTTAGTATTTTTTCTAAGCCCCGCTCCGTCAACCATTTGCTCAGACCTAACAAGTACGTCTTGCGCTGTTTTCTCCTGTCTCTCCTTCCATTTATCCGACATGTGTGTATTAAGTTCTCCAGGTTCTCCTTCCTCATTACGTGTTCCAGGAACCTAATTTTTCACTTCCTGATATTTAGTATTTAGTTTTCTTCTCGTTTGCATCCTTTCCAACACCTCAGCGTTGCACACGTGCTCTGTGCGTGGTATCCTCAGCATCCTTTTGTAAAACCACATTTCTGCTGCTTCAAGCCTCTCCTTCATCTTTAAATTTGCAACGTTTCGAATTTCGTTCCGGTGATCAACGAAAATTTTATAGGAAGGCGTTATGGAATTTATAATCTTCTGAAACTTTATAAATTGTATATGAACAGATGGAAAGTCTTCTTCATATGCGAAGACTCTTCAGGACGATCATGGACTTCCACTTGGCACTGTCTCTTGTCGCTCTCAATATTTTTTCTCTTGGTATCTCTTCTAAGCCCGACTCTGCAATCCATTTTCTCAAGCCCATAAATCTAGAATATAAATGGATAAGAAAGTAACATGGCCACAAAGTGAGGGATCACTTTATATATTGATTATAATAGAGAATTGATCCCCCACTTTATATCCACATAATTTCTGTTTTGTTTATCAAATTCTGATTAAATATGAATCCACCTCTACTACTGATTAGCTACACAGGAATGCCTTTAGTTTTATTTCTTCTTCTTCTTCTTCTTCTTCTTCTTCTTCTTCTTCTTCTTCTTCTTCTTCTTGTGCCGCGTCCCTTTAGGACCTAGGCGATCATGGACTTCCACTTGGATCTGTCTCTTGTCGCTCTCAATAATTTTTCTCTTGTTATCTCTTCCAAAACTCCCTCGGCCATTCATTTCATCAGACCTATCAAGTAGGTCTTCCTCTGCTTTCCCCTGTCTCTCCCTCCCTCTATCCAACCTGTGAGTATTAATTTCTCCAAGCTCTCCTTTGTCATTACGTGTCCCAGGAACCTCATTTATGTTTTCCTGATGTCAAGTATGAGTTTTCTTCTTGCTTGCATCTCGTCTAACGCCTCATCATTGCACATGTGCTCAGTTCATGATATTCTCAGTATCCTTCTGTAGAACCACATTTATGCTGCTTCCTCTCCTTCATCCTTGATGAAATCGACCAGCATTCTCTTCCATACAGAAGGAGAGATATCACATTGCAAACCAGCATTTTTCTTTGTTTCCAATGAGATTTTCCTGTTTCTCAGTATTCTGGTTAGTTTCTGAAATGTGTCTTTGGCTATGCCGATGCGTATATGGATCTCCATGTCGCACTTTCCATCCTCTGTTAAAATACTACCCAGGTATTTGATGGTTTTAATTGTTCTATTTTAGTTTCTCTGACTTGTAGTTGGTGTATTGGTCTCTTCTTTTTGCTGATGCATTCAGTTTTCTTGAAGTTTAGGCTCAGTCCTTTCTTTTCACTTTATTTTGCTAACTTCCGTTGAAGGTCCTGCATTTTCCTTCTCATGTCTGCTATCAGCACTATGTCATTCACCTATTTTTTATTACTGATATTGTGGCCGCCAATGACAAACCCTGGCAAGGGTTTTATTTCTCTCATAATTGCTTCACTGTACTGGTTGAATAGTTCCGGTGAGAAAACACATCCTTATCTTACTCCCCTTTCTAATTCAAAAGATTTGAATCTATAACGGGAGAGATCTATGAAAGAAAGATTTATTCACCTATTTAAATTTCTCCCATTATGAACATTATCATACCTGTAATATAATAATACCGTATTTCACGAGGGAACGGTATGACCGGAAAGAAATTAAATGACAAACGTGCTTTGTTCTCAGAAGAACTTTTATATCACAAAGGATACTCAAAATTATATATACATATATCCAGGTACTCCCACGTGAAGAACAATATATCATATATCTATACAGCCAGAAGATTTTAAGGCAAATCATTTTACATATAATATGGAAGTTCTTCTGCGTTTCGGGCAAGGCCATGTTTTCGGATTCCAGATTGAAACAGGTCGATCTCATCTGTATGTCTTAGGCAAGGACAAATTTTGCTAAAGATAACAATCGTGTTTTGGGTCTTAAAGAGTTGAGAGTTGTGAGAAGAGTTTCTTTCTATTCCAGGTGTACATTCCCAATGGGAAAATGGCACCATAAACTTTTAATCTGTTTACAAAACTTACATTATTTTATATATCAGTCAGTTAAGTGCCATACGTGATACACGCTTTGAGCAATCATGTCTCGGAAGAGACATGACTAACTGGGCAAAAGATTATCCCACAGTAGGTTACCATTATTTTCTGCAGTAGACTGGTTGCCAACCTAGGCTATAGAACCCAATTTGTCCTGCCATTTAACTTATAGCTGGATGGAGAAGAGCTAGATTTTACTATATTATTATATTAAATATAATAAATGGGGGATCAGTTTATTACTTCATAACAATAGAAAATCGATCCCCCACTTTATGTCCAATATACGTTTTAATTATGTTTTCAAATATTATATCAGTCTGTTAAGTGCCATACGTGATACACGCTTTGGGCGAGCATGTCCCTTTCGAGACATGACTGACTGTGCAGAAGATTATCCCGCAGTAGGTTTTATATCAAATCTCCTTAAAAAGTGCCAACTTTGGTAAGATACCAACAGAATTATTTTTTTACTATTTTTTTATCCATTTCACCTCAAGCAAAGCATTAAACTGCCTTTATTGTGCAGGGGGTTACATAGGGGAAAGTGATGAGAAAGAGTGATTAGATATAGGAAATGTCAGAAGGAGGGTGATAGACGGGTAAGGATACCGAGGATGAGCGTTGGGTAGATGGGAAGAGTGTTTCAGAGAATGGATGTGAGTTAGTGTGTTAGAAGGTGTCTATTGACCTTACATTTAAACTCCTGAAGATTCTAGCTGTCGGGGAAGTAATTATTTAAATGTCATCGTGAGAATCGTTCTTCCTACGTTAAACAAGAGACAAAAACACAATTGCATTTTAATTCTTTCAGATTCTTGATCACAAGTCTGATAATGTAATTACCCAGTTTCTCTGCCAAAGGCCGGATGTTGCACAATGTGGTTCTAATGCTTTAATTTATTTTTGACCAACTACTTTTTATTTTGTTTTTAATCATTTCACCCCAAGCAAGGCATTCAACTACCACTGTTGCGCAGGGGGCTACATAGGGGAAAGTGACGAGAAAGAGTGGTTAGATTTAGGAGAATTCAGAAGGAGGATGATAGACGGATAATCATACCGAGGATGAGGGTTGGGTAGATGGGAAGAGTGTTTGAAAGAATGGAGGCGAGTTAGTGTGTTAGGAGGTGTCTATTAACCTTACATTTAAACTCCTGGAGATTGTAGCTGTCGGAGAAGCAAGTATGTGGAAGGGAATTCCACAGGCGGGAAATGCGAGAAAAGAAGAGTATAAATTGCGGTTATATTTTATCGGTTTCACTGTAAAATGGTGAGGTGTTGTTGCCAATCTAGTATCTCTTGAAAATTCCTACATAGGGGGCACCAGTGATCTAAGTTCATCGGAGCAGAAGCACAGGGAAGCCACGTCACGCCGGTGAGAGATTGACTGCAGCCGGTCTGCCAAGTCGGTATCGATCACATTACAGATTCTCCGTTGTATTGCCTCTAGTCTGATGCTGTCATCGATGTTACATCGGCCCAAGCCCTTTAGTACAACAAGGAAGGTGTTTCCGTAGGGTTGGAAACTCGGGGCTGATCAACGTCTCCTATCTAAAATAAAGGAAACATAACACCACTATTTACATTGTTCAGACTATTGTTCTCATCTTTATTGGCATGTTTACGACTTTTTGGCCGTTGTACGCTCCGGCCTTCTTCAGTTCCTAGAAACGTCGTAAACATGGCAGTAAGAATGAGAACAATAGCCTTACAATGTATGTAGTGTAATTACTACTTCATCTCAGAAGTATAGACAAATAGCATAACACCATTTACAACACAGGAACGGCTACTATTCTTTATTTGACCATCAATTACCTGTGCCAGGTAAATATAATTAGGGGCTAGGGAGTAGCAGTGACGTGTTTGAGACAAGATAGCCTGACAGAGTCCAGCCCTCTCAAGACTGGCTTGAAATTAAAACTCAGTATTTTTCCTTCTCCTAGACTAAACACAAAACAAGAAATAATAAATAATGGATTCTTCCGTTTTGAAGGTATGGAAAAAGAAGAAAAGAAACTATATATGTTCACTAAAAGAAAGAAAGAAAGAAAGAAAGAAAGATAAAATTGTTTAATGTTTCCTGCTAATATGTCATAAATAATGAACTATTCCGTTTTGAAGACATTGAAAAAGAGGAAAAGACGCTACTTGGTTTCACTGAATAAAAGAAAGAAAGAACGAAGAAACGGTAGAAAGATAGAATGATTTAATTCCTCCTGTCAATATCTCATAAATAATGGACTCTACCGTTTTGAAGGCATAGAAAAAAAGTAAAAGAAACTATTTTGTTTTACTGAACTAAATAAATAATTGTTTAATATCTCCTGCCAATACTTCATAAATAATGGACTATTTCGTTTTGAAATCATGAAAAAAAAAAGGAAAAGTCGCTACTTGGTTTCACTGAGAAAAATAATTAAATAAAGAAAGAAAGCAAGAAAGAAAGGAATATAGAAGTGTTTAGAATCTCCTGTCAGTACATCATAAATAATAAGCTGTTAAATTTTGAACGCGTGGAAAGAGAGAAAAAGACACGGCTTCGTAAAAGGTTGACTTAGTTTCAATGATGAATTCAATAATGACCAACATTATTGCTATTGCAATATTTTGTCAGAATTGTTAATGATGTGATAGGCGAATTTCACCGGATTATTTTATTGTTGTAGAACTCGTTATTGGGCTTGTTAAGTCATTAAATTAAGAACCAAGATTCATTAGAAAATCGAAATAAGTCAACCGTAACATTTTCACTGTTGATTGTAGTCATTGTTATTTTCAATATTGTCAATGCAATGATCATTTGAAAAAAAAGAAAACATTTTTAAAGTTCCACAAATAGGTTTTTGTTTTATAGATCTACCATTCCTCCTTTCTTGCTTCCAAATCAGTTCTGGTCCTCCTGTCATATAATTGGAGAGACTTCATAATACTCAAAGAATAATTTCAAATGTTCTTCTTCCTCTATGTGCCCAGTCCCTTCAGGCGATCATGGCTTTCCACGTCTCCCTATCCCTGGTGGCTCTTAGCACGCTTTCTCCCGTTACACCACGCAATCCCCGTTCTGTCATCCACCTGCTCAAGCCTATAAATCTAGAATATAAATAAACAGAAACTAGCATGGCCACAAAAAGAGGGATCGTTTCTGTATTAATTATAATAATAAATTGACCCCCCCCCCATTTTATAGCAACATTATAATTTTTAATAAACAATTGGCATATATCTTATTCTTCTATGTGCCCTGTCCTTTCAGGACGTAGGCGATCATGGCCTTCTACGTCTCCCTATCCCTGGTTGCTCTTAGCACGCATTCTCCTGTTACACCACGCAATCCCCGTTCTGTCATCCACCTGCTCAAGCCCATAAATCTAGAATATAAATAAATAGAAACTAGCATGGCCACAAATAGAGGGATCGTTTCTGTATTAATTATAATAATAAATTGACCCCCCCCATTTTATAGCAACATTATAATATTTTATAAACAGTTGGCATATATCTTATTCTTCTATGTGCCCTGTCCTTTCAGGACGTAGGCGATCATGGCCTTCCACGTCTCCCTATCCCTGGTGGCTCTTAGCACGCTTTCTCCTATTACACCACGCAGTCCCCGTTCTGTCATCCACCTGCTGAAGCCAATAAATCAAGAATATAAATAAATAGAAACTAGCGTGGTCACAAATGAGGGATTAGTTCATATACTGACTATTTTATAGCCATATTATATTTTTTATAAACAGTTGGCATATACATTCTTCTTGTATGTGCCGTGTCAATTCAGGACGTAGGTGATCATGGCCTTCCACGTCTTCCTATCTCTGGTAGCTCTTAGCACGCTTTCTTCTGTTACACCACGCAATCCATGTTCTGTCATCCACCTGCTCAAGCCCATGAATCTAGAACATAATTGAAGAGAAAACTAGCATAGCCACAAAATGAGGGATCAGTCCCTATACAAATTATAATATATAATTGATCCCCCCATTTTATAACCACATTATAATTTTTTATAAACAGTTGGCATAAGTATTCTTCTTCTATGTGCCCTGTCCTTTCAGGACGTAGGCGATCATGGCTCTCCACGTCTCCCTATCTCTGGTGGCTCTTAGCACGCTTTCTCCTATTACACCACGCAGTCCCCGTTCTGTCATCCACCTGCTCAAGCCCATAAATCTAGAATATAAATGAATAGAAACTAGCATGGCCACAAATGAGGGATCAGTTCATATATTGACTATAATAGAGAATTGATACCCTATTTTATAGCCACATTATAATTTCTAATAAACTGTTGGTATATATATTTTTCTTCTATGTGCCCTGTCTCATCAGGACGTAGGCGATCATGGCTTTCCACGTCTCCCTGTCTCTGATGGCTCTTAGCACGCCTTCTCCTGTTACACCATGCAACCTTCGTTCCATATATCCACCTGATTAGATCCTTCAAATATGTTATCCGTTGCTTTCCCCTGTCTCTCTTTCCATCTATCTGGCCTGTTAGTATCAGGTTCTCCAAGCCCTCCTTCCTCACTGCATTTCCCAGAAACTTCAGCTAATCCTCAGTATTAATTACCTTTTTGTTTCCATCATTTCTAAGCCCTCATCATTGCTCACATGCTCGATCCATGATATTCGCAGCATCCTTCTGTAGAACCACATTTCAGTTGTTTTTCCTTCATCTTTGATGATATTGTCCAGCATTCGCTGCCATATCGAAGAACTTTTTTTTTTTAATCATTTCACCCCGAGCAAGGCGGAAACGCCACTGATGTGCAGGGGGCTACATAAATGTAAAAAGATTAAATAGAAAAGAGTGAGGAGTACAAACTAGTTAGAAAGGAACAATAGAAAGCAGGGGCGATGACAGATACATAGGTGGAGAGAAAGGGAAGGTTATACAGGGGTGGGGAGAGAGCTAGAGTCCAGTGGTTAGTAGATGAGTATTGACTTTGCATTTGGTTGTAGCCGTCAGGAAAGCAAGAATACGGGAGCGAGTTCCACAGGCGGGAAGTGCGAGATAAGAAGCTGCAGGAGTAGAATTGTCGTCTGCATTTGGCTAACCTGACGGTGAATGGGTGGGATCTACTGACATCACATAGCAATCCGGTTCTCTCTTCTTTGTTTCTCGCGAAATTGTCCTGTTTCTTAATTATCTTCTCAGCCCCTGGAATGTATTCTTGTGCTTTTTGGAATATAAAGCTATAGAAACTGATGTGTCCACAAAGTGGGGGGTCAGTTTATATATTGATTGTGATATGGAACTGATCCCCCACTTTATAACCAGCAGGATTCTGTAGCCCCACATTTCAGTTGCTTCAAGTTTTTCCTTCTTTGAAGATATTATTCAGCATTCACTGCCTTATTGAAGAACTGACATCACATATCAATCCAGTATTCTCTTCCTTGTTTCTAGCGAAATTGTCCTGTTTCTTTATACCCTACTCAACGTAATGCTTCCTTCGCCATGCCAATTCACCTTCGGATCTCTGTCGCACTTTCCGTCTTCTGCAATGTTACTGATCCTAAATTTACATCTCGACTTCACTAACTTTCCTACTCTATAAGGGGTCTTGTTGGTCTCTCGTTCGACTGCGCCCCACAAAACAATATAGGGGTTAATGTCTGGGGAGATAGGTGACCAGATGTAAGGTGATATACGGTCGTAGAAATTGTGTCACAGGCATTTTGTTCTGTGAAAGAGTTCTGTTGACATATATAATGTCTGCCAGCAGTTACCATCTTGATTCAGAGCAGTACCACCTGATGTAGGTATACGTGTTGATTCTGAGGCCCTCACCAAAAACTTTGGTAGTTCTTTTTTATCAGAATCAAATTGAAGTAACTTCGTAATCACCACTATCCAACTCTTTCTGAATCTTCTGCACTTTTCCAAGTTTGGCATCCAGATACTCTGAAATGTTTGTATTGGATCTTCCGGTACGAATGCCAAACAATACAGCTTGCCATTTGCAAATTTATGCTGTAGTGAATTGCGGAATCGTGCTTTTTTTTTCTTACAGACGTTGATCAACTTACAGCACGATACTGCGCAGTTCAAAAAATTTAACATAACACACATATATACAAACGACGCGCATGTTCAGAATTAAAAACGTAAAATGTTGACTTTTTATCCATCGCACTCTGTATATATAAATATATGAAATCTTGCATGATATTAGTATTTTGTTCTAGGTGTACTGACGACTGACTGTTCGAGGAAGTTTTCAAATTAATTAATTAATTAACAGCGACTTAATTATGAAAATGAACAAAATTTTTAATCGTAGTGTTAAAAAGTTGTTTTGGTGAAACATACCTATTCTTCAGATAATGGACTCTCCCTCCTATATTAATGTTATGGGGAAACACACCTATTCCTCAGATAATGGAATCTCCCTCCTATATTAATAAAAGTTAACAGGAAGTTCTTGGGAAGTTCTTGAGAAGTTCTTGGGAAGTTCTTGGGAAGTTCTTGGGAAGTTCAAAAGAGTTCTTTAGAGTCCTATTTTTTTTTTTTTAATCATATCACCCCAAGCAAGGCGGTAACGCCACTGATGTACAGGGGGCTACGTAAGAGTGAAAATATTGGAAAAGAGAAATCCAGAAACCACATCATAAACAGAGAAAAGGGATGAGCCTCTTCACCTGTTCAATAGATGTGGGTGGAGTGTGAACCGGGCGATAGTTTAGTCTATCTACTCCAATTGAAAAAAAAAATAAAGGAAAAGAGTGAAAAGATTGGAAAAGAGAAAACCGGAAACCGCATCCTAAACAGGAAACAAGGGATGAGCCTCTTCACCTGTTCAATAGATGTGGGTGGAGTGTGAACCGGGCGATAGTTTAGTCTATCTACTCCAATTAGAATTACTAAGTAGTTGATATTAGTAGGTAGTTAGGCGAATACTAGGGAGTCAGCTTTCAGTGGAAGATTACCAAGTTCTTAACATTTAGGTTGCGTGAAATCGATTAGCAACCGACAGAGCAAGATTATAACCTTCAGTGCGAAAACTACCCCACAACACAAGTAAAAGTAGAAAAAAGTTTAGCCCCAGAGGACATTCATGCTGACATGGTTTGTAAATTATGGGGTTACTATCCATCTTTATCAATGGTGCGAAAGTGGATGGCTGAATTTAAGAAGGAAGGGAGGAGTCTTGAAGATAACCCAAGGACAGGTCGTCTTTCACTTGCCGGCACGGAAATAAACATTGATCGATGACAGGCGATCGGCTGTAAATTAAACAGCCAATTTCATTAGCATATCCCGTGAGCAAGGCTGAAAATATTCGGCACAATGAACTCGGGATGACGGTGGATTCTTCTGACATCTGATCAAAAAGGCAGAGCAAGCTAATCACATTATGGGAATATCTGAGGTTATTTGAGAAAAATACCCCTTGGTTTCTTTGAACATTGCCTAAGATAGGAAAGGCGTTAGATCTGTTCAATGGCAGTGAATTCGATGATGGCCTTGTATTTTCTTTTTAATTCCAAATGCATTTTGTTTATTGACTTGGACACACCAACAATGTAGAATACTATTTGTTTTAATCGTTTCACCCCAAGCAAGGCGGTACAACCACTGATGCGCAGGGGAATACATAGGATGTACAAAATTTAAGCAGAAGGAGAACGAAGAGAAAGACAAACTAGTTACAGTGGGTGTCAGAGAAAGTGCAAGAGAAGGAATGGAATAAAGATGGGATGACAGTTGCAAAGGTAGACTGAGAAAAGAAAAGAACAATATACACGGGGTGATGTTAAACGGACGAGGAAAGGACTGGAGTCAAGTGGATAAGAGACTGGAATTGACATTGCATTTAAATTCCTGGAGGTTGTAGGTGTTAGGAAAGCAAGTATACGGAAGGAAGTTCCATAGGCGGGAAGTGCAAGAAAAGAAGCTGTGGAGTAGAAGAGTTGGCTGCATTTGGTAGATTTATCTGTAAAAACTAGTTGCCAGTCTGGTTGCTCGAGTAAGTTCTTGATGTTGACAGTGATTATGATGTCCTATCTGCTACTGACTATTTTTTAAGATTCAACTAATGCAACACCGTGGAACAAGTAAAAATTAGATTGACATTAGACTGACACTGGTGGCAGGTGGGGCAAAATATCATTATTTCGTTCGTATTCCACTCCACTACAACGCCTACGGATGTGCGTAGCTGGTGCAGTGGATATCAGCTCAGAATAAGAAATCGGAGATCCAAGTTCGAATTCCAGCTGAATTTGTTCCATTCACTTACCCTCAAAATACGCATGAGAAAAATATTAATCCATCTCATTTACCTCCAGCTATGCATGAAATAACAGTACAAAGCGAATTCTATAGCCTTGATTGGCAACCAGTCTACCGCAAAAAGGAATAGCAACTTACTCCGAGAAAAATCTTCTGCCCGGTCAGTCATAGATCTCCCTCGACATATTTGGCTAAGACATCAGAGGAATCAAGAACCTCTACTATCAGCAAACCGCCTGCATGCGAGCAAGAAACGAATTCAGCAGATATACAAATTTAGAAAGGGGCGTAAGACAAAATGTGTCTTTTCACCGGATCTATTCAATTTATATAGCGAGACTATTCTGAGGACCCTAGAATTTATGCCAGGATTTATCATTGGTGGTTAAAATCTGAACAACATAAGGTACGCAGATTATACAGTGCTGATAGCAGACACAGAAAGAAAACTACAAGACCTTCTAAAAAAGGTAGATGAAGAAAGTCGAAAGAAAGGATAGCATATACACTACAAGAAAACCGAATGTATGGTCATCAGCAAACGTAGGAGCCAAATTGCAAATTACAGGTGGGGATATTAAAATCGAGCAAAAATGTAAGTACTTGGGATTTGTTCGTACGGAAGGCGGAAAGTGCGACACAGAGATTCGAAGGCGAATTGGAATGGCGAGGGACGCATTCCAGAAGCTGAACAGAGTATTAAGATTCAGGAAAATTTCACTAGAAACAAAGAAGAGAGTACTGGATTGCTATGTGATGTCTGTTCTTCAATATGGCAGTGAATGCTGGACAATATCATCAAAGATGAAGGAAAAACTTGAAACAACTGAAAAGTGGATTTACAGAAGCATAATGGATATAAAGTGGGGGATCAATTCCATATTTCAATCAATATGTAAACTGACCCCCCACCTTGTGGCCACAGCCGTTTCTATACATATATATTTCTGAGATCCAAAAACGCAAGGATGCATTCCAGAAGCTGAGTAGAGTATTAAGAGACAGGAAAATTTCACTAGAAACAAAGAAGAGAGTACTGGATTGCTATGTGATGTCAGTTCTTCAATATGGCAGTGAATGCTGGACAATATCATCAAAGATGAAGGAAGAACTTGAAGCAGCTGAAATGTGGTTCTTCAGAAGGATGCTGCGAATATCATGGACCGAGCATGTGAGCAATGATGAGGGCTTAGAAAGGATGGACACTAAAAGGAAATTTATACTGAGCATCAGGAAAAGACAACTGATGTTATTGGCACATGTGATGAGGAAGGAAGGCTTGGAGAATCTGATACTCACAGGTCAGATAGATGGAAAGAGAGACAGAGGAATCACCGGATAAGATATTTAAAGGGCTTGATGGATGGCGGAGCGGAGTTGGAACATGACACATAAAAGAAGATAGAAGTAGTTAGTCCTTTCTTATTGCTTTCTTATACAAACATATTTTAGTCCTGCGTTTGACGATAAACTTAATCCGGTAGCAAAGCCTCTAATTGGGGTAGTGCCAGTTTTCTGGGGCGTTAAACAACCTTTTAATTACTGTTGTTCCCTGGTCCAAGTTGAATCGAGCTAATAGCACCTGTTAGGATCCGAGCTATAGGTACATAAAGAAGCCCAACACTGAACTCTATGAAAGTATAAAAATACATTTTTCATTATCAATAATGGTTCCACACTTACTAAAACCGTAGAAGTAAGTGTGTTTCTTGGGTACGATTACTGAAATGAAGTAAAAAGAGCAGCCCAAATGCAAATTACAGGAGAGGGTCTCTAAAATCAAGCAGGCACAGAAATTTAAATACCTAGGAAGTGTTCTAACGGAAAGTGAGACTCTGAGATCCGAAGGCGAATTGGCATGGTGAAAGAAGCATTCCAGAAGTTGAGTAAAGTATTAAGAAACAGGACAATTTCACTAGAAACCAAGAGGAGAGTACAGGATTGCTATGTGATATCGGTTTTTAAACATGGCAGGGAATGTTGGACAATATCTTCAAAGATGAAGGAAAAACTTGAAGCAGCTGAAATGTGGTTCTACAGAAGGATGCTGCGGATAACATGGACCAAACATGTGAGCAATGACGAGGTTTTGGAAAGGTTGGAGACGAAAAGGAAATTAATATTGAGCATCAGGAAGCGACAACTAAAGTTGCTGGGACATGCAATGAAGAAGGATGGCTTAGAGTACTTGTTACTAACAGGCCAGATAGAGTGAAAAAGAAACAGGGGAATACAGCAGATAACATATTTGAAGGACCTGATCAGGGGGATGACGGAACGAGGGTTGCATGATGCAACAGGAGTGAAGCGTGCTAAGACCCACCAGGGACAGGGAGATGTTGAAAGCCACGATCGCCTAGGTCCTGAAGAGACAGGGCACATGGAAGAAGATATATGCCAACTGTTTATAAGAAATTATAATGTGGGTATAAACTGGGGAATCAATTCTATATTATAATCAATATATAAACTGATCCCTCGTTTGAGGTCATGCTAGTTTCTATATATTTATATTCTAGATTTATTGGATTCAGCTAATGTATGATGGAATGAGGGTTGCATGGTGCAACATGAGAAAAGGTGCTAAGAGCCACCAGAAGATGTGGAAGGCCATGATCGCCTACGTCCTGGAAAGACATGGCACATAAAAGAAGAAGAAGACTAGCTACCAGCCAAGTCTGAAGGGCTTAGTATGATATTTACCAATAACTTGGAGGAGAAGAGTTGGATTCTGTTATGCATGAAGTTAGTCTAAAGTACTCTACATTAGTAGGCAAAAAGATGGAGTTTTATTCTAATCATTAATTTTTATGAGAAGTCGTTTGACAAAATACGCCACAAAGAATTGATGGAGACGCTCGGCAGACTTGACATATTTGAGAAAGTCTTAAGAGTAATCAGGAATCTTTACTGGTAGCAAACAGCTTGTATACGGACAGGTAATGAATTCAGCAGATATACAAAGATTGAAAGGGGCGTAAGACAAGAATACTTCTTTTCACCGGATCAGTTCAACTTGTACAGCGAGAATATTTTGAGGACCCTAGAAGTTACACCTAGATTTGTCATCGAAGTCCACAATTTAAACAACCCAAGGTAGGCATATGACACAGTGCTTATAGCATACACAGAAAGGAAACTACAAGACCTCCTACAGAAGGTAGCTAAAGAGAGTGACAAGAAAGGATGACAAATAAACTGCAAGAAAACCGAATGCATGGTCATCAGTAAAAAGGGCAGCCCAATATGCCAAATACAGGTCGGAAATACTAGAATCAAGCAGGTAAAAAAATTTAAATATCTTGGAAGTGTTATAACAGAAGACGGAACGTGCAACACAGAGATCCAAAGGTGACTTGGCATGGCGGAGGAAGCATTCCAGAAGTTGAGTAAGGTATTAAGAAACAGGAAAATTTCGCTAGAAACAAGGAAGAGAGTACTGGATTGCTATGTGTTGTCAGTTCTTCAATATGGCAGTGAATGCTGGAAAATATCATCAAAGATGAAGGAAATACTTGACGCAACTGAAATGTGGTTCTACAGAAGGATGCTGCGAATATTATGGATCGAGCATGTGAGCAATGATGAGATTATAGAAATGATGGAAACAAAAAGGAAATTAATACTGAGCATCAGGAAGAGACAACTGAAGTTCCTGGGATATGCAATGAGGAAGGAAGGCTTGGAGAACCTGATACTAATAGGCCAGATAGAAAGAAAAAGAAACAGGGGAAAGCAAATGATAATATATTTGAAGGACCTAATCAGGTGGATGATGGAATGAGGGTTGTATGGTGTAACAGGAGAAGCTGTGCTAAGAGCCACCAGTAATAGGAAGACGTGGATTGCCATGATCGCCTACGTCCTAAAAGGACAGGGCACATAGAGGAAGAAGATATCGTCGTATTTCCCATCATTTTCTAGAGAGAATATATACCAGGACACTCAATGGCATGACTTGTTTTCATAATTAACGCTTTTCATACATTCGACCCCTAAAAAGTGTTTGCTCTTTATTTCAGCCAGTTGAGTGCCATGCGCGATACACGCTTTTGGTGATCATGTCTCGAAAGAAACATGACTGACTGGGCAGAAGATTATCCCGCAGTAGGTTGCCATTGCTTTCTGCGGTAGACTGGTTGCCGACCAAGGCTATAGAACACAATCTGTCCTGCCATTTGACTCATAGCTGTAGGAAGAAGAGATTGATTATATTACATAATTATATTAAGTATAATTAGTGGGGGATCAGTTTATTAATTCATAACAATAGAAAACCGACCGCCCACTTTATGTCCAGTAGAAGTTTTAATTCTGTTTCCAACTATTATATTCAGTCAGTCAGTTAAGTGCCATACGTGATACACGATTGGGCGATCATGTTTCGAAAGAGACATGACTGACTTGGCAGAAAATTATCCCGCAGTAGGTTGCCATTGCTTTCTGCGGTAGACTGGTTGCCGACCAAGGCTATAGAATACAATCTGTCCTATTATTTAACCCATAACTGGAGGGAAGAGACGGATTCATATCTTTCCCAATGGTATTTGCGCGTAAGTGAATACAATGGATTCAACTGGAATTCGAACTCGGTTCCCCGATTTCTTCTTCCGAGCTGATATTCCCTGCGCCACAACGCACATTTAAATTCCCCAATTCTTTTCCGTCTGGAATTATCATAGTCCAGAAAAAAAATGGCTCAGACTACTTCTCTTGCCCGCTAAATATGTGAATTATTTTCATAATTTTTATTTTATCTTGCATTTGACTCTTAAGAAAGCTTCCATTTCATTTAACCTTCTTTTAAACTTCCCAGTTCGTTTTCCTCAGCGAAAATATAACCCAGAACTATCTCTCTATTTTGCTAACGATATTTTATTTCTTAAATTCTTAAAGAAGAAATGAAATTATTTCTCCTCTTGTTTCACCACATACCAGACCAGCTGCAGATCGAAAAATAAAATCTTGTTGAATCTTCTCAATTCGTAAGGACAAATAAATCAAGTTAGCACTTTTCACTTCCGGTCACCAGGTAAAATGTGTTTCTCCCTATAGCCATTTCCAGCTAATACTTCATATTAAGCTTAACCCTTCCATGACTTCTGTGTCGCACACTGAAGATATTTGGGTTCAAAAGATGAATATGGATAAGAATTTCAGGTTATATGTCCTGGTGTTTACATTTAAATGTATTAAACAACTTAGGAAATGTCAATTTTTGCATCAGATAATCACAGTGATGTGCGTTTTGGTGCAATGGATATCGGCTCGGAACGAGAAATCGGAGAACCGAGTTCGAATACCAGTTGAATTCTTTGAATTCACTTATATGCAAATATCATTGAAAAAGTATTAATCCGTCTTTTTCCCTCCAGTTATGGGTTAAATAACAGGACAGATTGTGTTCTATAGCCTTGGCTGTCAACCAGTCTACCGCAGAAAGCAATGGCAACCTACTGCGGGATAATCTTCTGCCCAGTCAGTCATGTCTATTCCGAGACATGATCGCCCAAGCGTGTTTCACGTATGACACTTAACTGACTGAATCGCAGTGAGCAAATCTCAAAGAACTGATATTTTTAAAGTAAATGAAATTTAATATTTATTATTGGGATTTTCTTCATTTTCTTTATTATTGGATATATTCTTCATTTTTCTTTATTATTGGGGATTTTCTTCATCTTTCTTTATTATTGGGGATTTTCTTCATTTTCTTTATTATTTGGGATTTTATTCATCTTTCTTTATTATTGGGGATTTTCTTCATTTTTCTTTATTATTGGGGATTTTCTTCATTTTTTTTATTATTGGGGATTTTCTTCATCTTTCTTCATTATGGGGGATTTTCTTCATCTTTCTTCATTATTGGGGATTTTCTTCATCTTTCTTTATTATTGGGGATTTTCTTCATCTTTCTTTATTATTAGGGATTTTCTTCATTTTTCTTTATTATTGGATATTTTCTTCATTTTTCTTTATTATTGGGGATTTTCTTCATTTTTCTTTATTATTGGATATTTTCTTCATTTTTCTTTATTATTGGATATTTTCTTCATTTTTCTTTATTATTGGATATTTTCTTCATTTTTCTTTATTATTGGGGATTTTCTTCATTTTTCTTTATTATTGGGGATTTTCTTCATTTTTCTTTATTATTGGGGATTTTCTTCATTTTTCTTTATTATTGGGGATTTTCTTCATTTTTCTTTATTATTGGATATTTTCTTCATTTTTCTTTATTATTGGGGATTTTCTTCATTTTTCTTTATTATTGGGGATTTTCTTCATTTTTCTTTATTATTGGGGATTTTCTTCATTTTTCTTTATTATTGGGGATTTTCTTCATTTTTCTTTATTATTGGATATTTTCTTCATTTTTCTTTATTATTGGGGATTTTCTTCATTTTTCTTTATTATTGGGGATTTTCTTCATTTTTCTTTATTATTGGGGATTTTCTTCATTTTTCTTTATTATTGGATATTTTCTTCATTTTTCTTTATTATTGGGGATTTTCTTCATTTTTCTTTATTATTGGGGATTTTCTTCATTTTTCTTTATAATTGGGGATTTTCTTCATTTTTCTTTATCATTGGATATTTTCTTCATTTTTCTTTATTATTGGATATTTTCTTCATTTTTCTTTATTATTGGGGATTTTCTTCATTTTTCTTTATTATTGGGGATTTTCTTCATTTTTCTTTATTATTGGGGATTTTCTTCATTTTTCTTTATTATTGGGGATTTTCTTCATTTTTCTTTATTATTGGGGATATTTTCTTCATTTTTCTTTATTATTGGATATTTTCTTTTTCATTTTTCTTTATTATTGGGGATTTTCTTCATTTTTCTTTATTATTGGGGATTTTCTTCATTTTTCTTTATTATTGGGGATTTTCTTCATTTTTCTTTATTATTGGGGATTTTCTTCATTTTTCTTTATTATTGGGGATTTTCTTCATTTTTCTTTATTATTGGGGATATTTTCTTCATTTTTCTTTATTATTGGGGATATTTTCTTCATTTTTCTTTATTATTGGGGATTTTCTTCATTTTTCTTTATTATTGGGGATTTTCTTCATTTTTCTTTACTATTGGGGATTTTCTTCATTTTTCTTTATTATTGGGGATTTTCTTCATTTTTCTTTATTATTGGATATTTTCTTCATTTTTCTTTATTCTTGGATATTTTCTTCATTTTTCTTTATTATTGGGGATTTTCTTCATTTTTCTTTATTATTGGGGATTTTCTTCATTTTTCTTTATTATTGGGGATTTTCTTCATTTTTCTTTATTATTGGGGATTTTCTTCATTTTTCTTTATTATTGGGGATTTTCTTTTCATTTTTCTTTATTATTGGATATTTTCTTCATTTTTCTTCATTATTGGGGATTTTCTTCATCTTTCTTTATTATTGGGGATTTTCCTCATTTTTCTTTATTATTGGATATTTTCTTCATTTTTCTTTATTATTGGGGATTTTCTTCATTTTTCTTTATTATTGGGGATTTTCTTCATTTTTCTTTATTATTGGATATTTTCTTCATTTTTCTTTATTATTGGATATTTTCTTCATTTTTCTTTATTATTGGGGATTTTCTTCATTTTTCTTTATTATTGGGGATTTTCTTCATTTTTCTTTATTATTGAGGATTTTCTTCATTTTTCTTTATTATTGGATATTTTCTTCATTTTTCTTCATTATTGGGGATTTTCTTCATTTTTCTTTATTATTGGGGATTTTCTTCATTTTTCTTTATTATTGAGGATTTTCTTCATTTTTCTTTATTATTGGATATTTTCTTCATTTTTCTTCATTATTTGGGATTTTCTTCATCTTTCTTTATTATTGGGGATTTAATTGGAGTAGATAGACTAAACTATCGCTCGGTTCACACTCCACCCACGCCTATTGTAGAGGCTCATCCCTTGTTTCCTGTTTAGGATGTGGTTTTCGGCTTTCTCTTTTCCAATCTTTTCACTCCTTTTACTTTTTTTTTCTTTTTTCAATTAGAGTAGATAGACTAAACTATCGCCCGGTTCACACGCCACCCACGCCTATTGTACAGGTGTAGAGGCTCATCCCTTGTTTCCTGTTTAGGATGTGGTTTTCCGGCTTTCTCTTTTCCAATCTTTTCACTCTTATGTAACCCCCTGCACATCAGTGGCGTTACCGCCTTGCTCGGGGTGATATGATTAAAAAAAACTTCAGCTGTCTCTTCCTGATGCTCAGTATTAATTTCTTTTTCGTTTCCATCTTTTCCAAAAACTAATCATTGTTCACATGCTCAATCCATGATATTTGCAGCATCCTTCTGTAGAACAACATTTCAGTTGCTTCATGTTTTTTCGTTATCTTTGATTATATTGTCCACCATTCACTGCTCTATTGAAAGACAGAAATCACATTGCAATCCAGAACACTCTTATTTGTTTCTAGAAAAGTTTTTTCAGTCTATTAATACTCTGCTCAGAAATGCATTTTGCAAGAATTGCATCGAATGTGCGATCCTTTGACATCACCTAGCTTTTACATTCTTCAGTTGCGATGATTATCGTTTGTTTCGAGGTGTTTCTTATTTCAGTCTCTTCTTCAGCCATATTAGATTAGGATCGAATTGACTTGGCCAATCTGAATCGGTCCACTGTTTTCATTTATTCTTTGTGTGACACGATAACTAGGCATATATGTATTTTATTATAATAGATTAAAATAGAAAATAGATTAGAATAGTAAATAGTTTAAAAACATATTTAACAAAAGTGAAAAAGAAAAGGAAAAAATAAATAAATAAACGCTTTTTCTTTTATGAGGAAAATTGTGGAAGAGACAACGGTATCCGATTACTGTTTTAAATCCTACCACTCTTCCGGTAAATATTTGACTCGGTGATTTAATGTGATAAAGAGATAAAGTTCAGCAGGTAGGTTTTCGAATGACCCGGTCAAAGGATGTCCTTTACTGTATCTTGACCACACATTAAGAATTTTCCGGCGGAAGCTTTATTAAGATAAAAAAAAAGATAACTGAAATTTCAGACTTACAGTCGCCAATATTTGTCACCGGTGGTCTAAAGCATTTCCGGATTTCCGGATTTCCGGATTCATTTAAATAAATAGAAGTCAGTTAAGTGAGAAAGTCAGTTAAGTGAAGGGGAGTTCCGCCGGGCGTGTGAGTGAAGTAGAATCTCCGTTCGTCTTGTTTCGATCAGTTTCGGATTTGTTGATCTCCATTAGAGTTAGAGCTGTGTGTCACATTCGCCTGCCCCAACCAAAAAGGCTAACTCTAAACGAATCAAGCATCCTTTTCAACTCATCCAAGTTGTGGAAGTTCGTTCCTTATAGTTCAATCTTGTACCCCCAGCAGTTCGGCCGACATTTTCAACAAACTCTCGGCAAACATCACAGTGTGGAGAACGGCCGCCGGAGAAAATTGTTCGGACGGTCAATTGGGGTGTTACATTTGCTGTGCTGGCAGTATGTTAATCCTGTTGCTTGATTAAATTAATCTCAATAAGTTTGGATGCATTTCTTTGTAAACTAGTAGAAAAAATGTTTTGGTAGAATTTTGAATTCATTCTGTTGCTAGCATAATGAATTACATAACCAATTAGGAATGAACCTTTTTTCTTTTTTTTTTAATCATTTCACCCCAAGCAAGGCATTCCACTGCCACTATTGCGCATGGGGCTACATAGGGGAAGGTAAAGAGAAGGAGTTGTTAGACATAGGGAATGTCAGGAGGAAGGTGACAAATGAGTAAGGATACCGAGGATGAGGGTTGGGCAGATGGGAAGAGTGTTTGATAGAATGGGAGCAGGTTAGTGTGTTAGGAGCTGTCTATTGACCTTACATTTAAACTCCTGGAGATTGTAGCCGTCGTGGAAGCAATCGTGTGGAAGAGAATTCCACAGTCGGGAAGTGCGAGGAAGAAACTGTTGGAGTAGAAGTTAGGGCTGCATTTTATCGGTTTCACTCTAAAAGGGTGGGATCTAGTTGCTAATCTAGTATCTCGTTCAAATTCGTATTTAGGTGATCTAAGTTTATCGGAGCAGAAGCCGTAAAAGTATTTATAAAAGAGACACAGGGAAGCCACGTCGCGCCGTTGGGAGAGAGACTGCAGGCGGTCTGCCAAGTCGGTATCTATCACATTACAGACCCTCCTCTGAACCTTATCGAACCTGTTCCAAAAGGAGCCGTACCAGCCGAAGCAAAGACATTGCCTACACATGCTTCATAGATGAGCTTGTAGGCTTCGAATTCATAAGTATAGTCTTTCTTCTCCATGCTTTCGTCTTTCTATAACTTTGGTAAAGATTAATGTCATTAACTAAGCTGTTTAACACATCTAAATTTTTTTTTCATAAGCGTTTCACCCCGAGCAAGGCATGTCACTGCCACTACTGCGCAGGGGGCTACATAGAGTGGAGAAAGGATGATTAAATATAGGAAATAACAGAGGGTGGGTGATAGGCGGGTAGGGATACCGAGAATGAGGGTTGGGTAGATGAGAGTGTTGTGAGAATAATTGGGAGTTAGTGTGATAGGAGGTGTCTATTGACCCTACATTTAAACACCTGGAGATTGTAACTGTCGGGAAAGCAGAGTTGTGGAAGGGAATTCCACAGGCGGGAAGCGCGAGAAAAGAAGCTGTTGGAGTAGAATTTACGGTTACATCTTATTTGTTTAACTGTAAAAGGGTGGGACCGAGTTGCTAATCTAGTATCTCGTATAAATTCGTGCTTAGGCGGCACCAGTGATCTAAGCTCATCGGAGCAGTAGCCATGAAAGTACTTGTAGAAAAGTCACAGGGAAGCCGCATCACGCCGGTGAAAATATTAAAAATTAAAATATCAAGGCACACTATTTCCTGAAGACTTAATGAAATAAACCTGAACAGTCCAGTAGCCTCTACGAAGCCTTAAATTTTTAGAAGAAAGCAAATGAGCCGATTGAAATTTGTCACTGAACACTTCATATGAACAGAAGAACAGTGAGATTGTGTTCATTTCAGCGATGAGTCAAAGTTTAACCTGTTGGGTTATGACGGGAGAAGTTTCTTTCGACGCAGTCCTAAGGAACGATATTTGCCTCAGTGCACTAAAAGTAGCGTTAAATTTGGAGGAGGAAGTGTGATGGTGTTTGGCATGATTACATCGCTGGTACGGGACCTCTACACGGTAAAACTGAAGCAACCGAAAACAAAGAGATAATGAAGAAACATACTGTACCTAATTTGAGATCTGCAATTATTCAACCAACTGTATTTATGCAAGATAACGCGCCATATCACACAGCGAAGACTGTTAAGACATTTCTTTCTGAGAAGGATGTTACTGTTATGGAGAGGCCTGCTCAAAGACTAGACATGAATCCTATTGAGAATGTTTGGAAGTTACTAAATGAAAGAGCTAAAGGAAAATATCCAACAAACGTCGAATAACTATGGACGAATTTGAAAGGAGAATGGGAGAAAATATTCGTTAATGAATGCAAGACATTAATTCACTCATGTAGCAAAAATGTCAAGCTGTTATTGAAAGTAAAGATTTTTCACTTCAAGTACTAATGAATTATGAGCGCTATTTTTATTTGGATATGATGTATCTATTTTCATAGTATGGTTTTGTTAATCGTTCTGATGTTTTTGATCATTTATTCTTTTCGAATGTTATATAATTATACTTCAAACTTTATCCAAATAAGTTTATTGAGCTTTATATTTTGGAATTATATAATTTACCTTTATTTCCTTATTTTTCTTTGATAAAATGTTCTATGAAGCTTTAAAATAAAAAAGTTATTTCACATTTAATCTTTTTCTTAACATCGTTCTGACCTTTATGCTCACTACTGTATATATATATATATATATATATATTATTCACCTGTTTTTCCTCTATTGCGCTGTTACAGTTTGCATGGGTCGTGATTACGTGAATTACGAAAATTAAAAGAGAATTAGTTATAAATAAGAATTTTAGCCCGCATAGACGAAAACGAGCATACTCCTGAAAAAAAAAAATACTTCCCTAATGACTCCTATCTTAAAATCTTCAGATCTAGGATCAACTGTTTTTATACTAAAAATCCTTATAATATACACTTATTTTTGGCTCTTACTCCTAGTCAGCATCTTTTTATCTTGAATAGTAAGCGTCGTAAAACTTTTCTTTTAAAATAATTACTAATCTTGTCCGCGTCTAACTGAAAACACTGAAAGGGAAAAGCGAATTAGTGTTTTTTTTTATTTTAAAATGATCTACATAAATAGACTCAAGAGCATCTGTAATCAATTTCAACGGATTCAAGAAAAAAATGCTTTTATTAAAATATTCACCATGCAAACAAAAAAAGTTTTCGTTATAAAAACTGGATCTTTTATTTTATTGAAAAATTATCAACGTTTTAAGGCCATTATTTTTGCTCTATGTCGGATATAAAATAGATGAATCAAAGTCAGGCAGTAGAGAACAGAATGTTCAGGTGGTTTTATCATATACAGAAATCTACCAGTTGGTGTTCGAACGTTTCTTCAGGTAGGCACATATTTTGGGGTGGGCAGCGACGCGTTTCCACAAGGCCATCAGTTTGGGGTAATTGGTGAACATGGACTGGTTCTCCATCATCGGATTCTCCAAGCAACAATAACACATCATATCGCACAGCATCATCTAATAAAAACAAAAAACATTCATCCAGATAAATTAAAATAAGAGGTTCTTTTAATATTAAAAGAGCAATTTATGTTTTACAATATTTTTAAGTATATATATATATATATATATATATATATATATATATATATATATATATATATGAACAAAACTCTTACCTCAGATTTTACCTTTATTTCATACCTCAAACTGTGATCTAATTTAAAGTTTTATATAAAAAAGAGGATTCCTAAATTTTAAATGAAGGTTAAGCAATTAAAAAATAGAATAATTATAAAAACTAAGTTTAAATACAAAAATATTTGTAGTCGATAATTCACTAATAGAGATATGTTTACCAAATATCAATTTCTATTCCTACTTTATCGTACCTACTCCTACACTTAACCACTTCATATACATTTCCTTATTTTTTTAGTAAACCCAAAGAACTGATCATAAAAGCTGTAAAGGACCCTATTTTATCTTCCCATGTTAAATCTGTCTATAAAATTTTCAACACGTCCATTAATCAATTCTATCTCCTACCTCTTCCCTCTTTCGTTCCAATTTTCATTTCCCACCCCACACACAATTCGCCAAATATAAGAAAAAGAATTTCCATTTCTTTTCACACTACCTGATGAGACATTGTCCTCTCAATGTCGAAACAAAATGTACACTTTGTAGTAGTAGATGATAATGTGTACATGTTCCAAAATATAATCTATAATATATATATATATATAGCACCTAAACGGATCGTTAGGGAAAGCTGGCTCTCCCTGACGATCGGTTTATGTGAAACCTAGGTAAGTTCGTCTGGCTCATTAGGTGCTATTTAGTTTCTCTACCTTTGTATTGAGCGCTTTCCGTTAGATGATTATTCGTGTCGGATTTTTTATTGGGCTTTCGTGCTGATTTTGGCCTGAACACTTTTGAATGACTTTTCATGCCCTGAGCTCTTTCTTTATTTACAACCATTTTTTCCTTCGGTAGATAGTTTTCGAGGAAGTGTTTCGAGACTAGTAGAATTATAATCTCATTTATATATATATATATATATATATATATATATATATATATATATATATATATAAGCATAATCATGCAGGTAAATCCCAAAAAAACTTAATTAATATTAATTTCATTAATATTAAATTTGATTAATGTGGAGGGCTCGATGCAAATATTCTATTCTAATTACCGAGCCAAATATAAAAATAAAACAAACATTTCAATGTTTAAATCCGTTGAATAACTATTTCTACGAGGAAATCCTCTCTTCTTCAGCAACGGCGAAATGAAAATGAAAACGACAAAGTTCTCGTAGAAATGGCTATTCAACGGGTTTAAACATCGAAACTTTTGTTTTATATATATATAGTTAAACATTTTTAGATGCACTTAAAAAGGTTTTCTTTAAAACAATATTTAAAAGTATTATTAGAGTTAGGTTTACGTTTAAAAATGTTCAAGCTCTATTGCTTCCTACATCACGCGACGGACGCTTCTCGCAACGGACGCATCAAGTAACGGACGCTTCTAGTTTAAATTTTAAAATCATTTGTTTCTGATGAAAGGCCTAAACCGGCCTGAAATATCAAATATATATATAATAATAGAAATAAATAAATACTGTCAAAAATATACATTTTTAACTAACAACTTTTAGTTTTTCCTGTACATATTAAGACAATATACGCGGTTTCATCACTATATATATATATATATATATTTTAATCGTTTTACCTTAAGCAAGGTGGCACCACCATTGGTACGCAGTGTGCTACACAAGAGAAGAGAGAAAATTTAAGCAGAAAGACAGTTACGAGGTGGGTCGGAGAAGAATGGGAATACCAATGTGAAGAATTGCGAGAGTAGAGTGAGAAAGGAATAGAACAAAATACATGATGGGAAAGGACGAGAGAAGGAGACAAAAGATGAGAATTGACATTGCATTTAAATTCTGGGACACTGTAGCTGACAGAAAAGCAAATATACGGAAGGGTGTTCCAAAGGTGAAAAGTGCGAGGAAGGAAGCTGTTGGAGTAAAAGTGACAGCTGCATTTAGTTGATTTAACTCTAAAAGTGTGGGACCATGTTGTCAGTCTCGTTGATTGAGTAAATTATTGTGAAGGGACATCAGTAAGCTAAGCTCATCTGAGCAGAAGCCATGAAAATATTTCTAGAATCGACAGAGGAAAATCACATCCTGCCAATTCCTGGAGTCGAGCTGCCAGGTCGGGACCACTCACGTTACAGATTCTCCTTTTGGGCCTGGAGAGAACCCTGAGATGAATAGCAGGGTTAAACGACCAGATATGACAACAGTTTTCAATGTACGGTCGGATGGTTGATTTGTATATGTGCAAGATGGACTCCGGTAGGAAAAGCTTCTTGGTTGGATACAGTGACCGAACCTTAACAACAGTCGATTTAACTAGTGATTCAATGTATTGGTTCCACTAGAGGTCAGAAGAGAAGGTGAGACCGACGAGACGCAGTGTATTGCTTTAATGGAGACATGCTTGGTCCATTCTGATGGGAGTAGTAGGGACTGTGTTAATAACTTCTAGTGGTCATGAGATCAATCCTTGGTACTGTTAGTGACACACTTTTCTAGCAGAAACGAGCAATAACTGATAACACAAGATATATCGCAATAATCAACATATAATCAATATCAGCCAATCAATGGACACCTGATAATGACCATATTGTTTTTAATCGAAACGTTGTGTATATAATCAAATCTATATCAACCAAGATGAAAACTAGAGTTGGTAGATGTTGAGGGAAAGCAGAGACACTGTGTGTGTTTTTTTCAATAGTTTCGTTATCAGTAGCTCATCATATGAAGAATTAAACTAGAGATATGAGAAGAACAGTGCGGGTTCGTCACAGACACCGCAACAAGGAACGCGGTATTGCGATCAAAATGTTATCAGAAAGTACAATAAAAATGCAGACGGACGTTTACCTGTGTTTTATATACTATAAAAAGACGTTCGACAAAGTAAGCCAGAAAGATCTGTTATAGCTGCTCAGGCACCTTGACATATTTGGGAAAGACGTTTGAATAATCAATAATCTATACTGTCTTCAAACCGCCTGCATGCGGACTGGAAATGTTTTCAGCAGAATAGAAAGTGATTTAAGGCAAAGATGTGTCTTTTCGCTAGATTTATTCAATCTATATATCAAGGTAGTTTTCAAAGTACGAGAATTCTCACAAGGTTTCATTATTCTTTTTCTTCTATGTGCCCTGTCCTTCCAGGACGTAGACGATCATGGCTTTCCACGTATTCCTAAACCTTTTGGCTCTTAGCACGCTGTCTCCAGTTACACCACGCAACTCCCGTTCTGTCATCCACCAGCTTATGCCTTTCAAATATGTTACCCGCTGCTTTCCTCTGTATCTTTTACCCTCTATCTTGCCTGTCATTATCAGGTTCTCCAAGTCCTCCTTCTTCATTGCTTGTCCCAGGAGCTTTAGCTGTCTCTTTCTGATGCTCACTATGAATTTCTTTTTCGTTGCCATTCTTTCCAAAACCTCGTCATTCTCGGTCATTCTCGGTCAATGATATCCGTAGCATCTTTCTTTGAAACCACATTTCTACTCCTTTAGGTTTTTCCTTTATGTTCGATGATATTGTGAGGCATTCACTGCCGTATAGCTATCCAGTACTCTCTTCTTTTTTTTCTAGTGAAAGTTTTTTTTCTCTTAATACTTTACTCAGCTTCTGGAGCGCGTCCTTTGCCATGCCACCTCGCCTTCAGTCTCTGTGTCGCACTTGCCATCTCCTGTTAGAAAAGTTCCTAGGTATTTAAATGTTTGTACTTGCTTAATTCTAGTATCCCCCACCTCTTTTTGGCATTTTGGGTTGCTCTTTTTACTGATGACCATGCATTCAGTTTTCTTGCATTTTATTTGTAGTCCTTTCTTGTCACTCTCTTCAGCTACGTTCTGTAGAATGTCATGTAGTTTCCTTTCCGTGTCTGCAACCAGCACTGTATCATCTGCATATCTTATGCCGTTCAAATTGTGGCCTCCGATCACAAATCTTTGTATAGCATCTAGGCTCCTCAAAATGAACAGATCCGGTGAAAAGACGCATTCTTGTCTTACGTCTCTTTCTATCTTTGTAAATTGCTGAACTCGTTACCTCTCCGTATGCAGGCAGTTTGCTGCACATAGAGATTCTTTATTATTATGATGTGTTTCCGAATAATATCGAAGCTGCTGAACATCTCGATCAATTCTTTGTGGCGTATTTTGTCAAATGCCTTCGCATAATCAATAAAATATAGGTACAAGTCCTTCTTCATTTGTATTGCCCTTTCGGAGAGCAACCTAATCATAAATATGACGTTCCTTGTTCCAGTGTCTTTGACGAAGCCGTAATGTTCCTGTCCTATCTCTGGCCTGATTCTGCTTCTCGCTCTATTCATCATGATTCGGACAATCAGTTTTGTAATATGACTCATTAAGCTGATAGTTCGGTGTAGTTCGCACTCGTTGGCACCTGGCTTCTTAGGCAGTGCTATGAAAATCGACTTGTATAGGTCTTCTGGTATTATTCCACTATTATAAATTTCATTTATTATTCTTGTAATTTTTTTCTATGCCGAATTCATCCAGAACTATCAGCAGCTCTATTACGACGCCGTCTGAACCAGCTGCTTTGTTCCTGTTCAGTTTGACCATTGCAGCTTCCACTTCGGACTATAATATTTCCGGTCCGTCCTTATCATTGTGTATTCTCGGTTGCTCTCTCCTGTCGTGGAAAAGATCTTTTACATATTCTTCCCATCGCTGGAGTATTCACTCTTTAGTGCTGATAGCAGTCATGGAAAAGAGTGTGGTGATACCGAGCAAAAGTGATTGACCGGATGTTAGCGCTTTCACGACCAAAAAGAAATGACTAAAAGTCGTCGTGCGCCGCCGGCCCCGCGCAGATTTTCCGGTTGAAAACGAAAAATTAATCGAATATTAAATTTGTAGTTCGCGAGCCTACACGAATTTTATTTATCAGCCAATAGGAAGCCCAGAACCAAATACAAGTGTGAAACCCCAAACGAGCTGCTGTGACCCAAAAAAGAAGTTATAAAATGCCGAGACAAACCGAGGCAGACCGACTCGAGGAGAAGAGAGTGTAATGAATATTCCCTTGATCTAAGTCAAGCGGCTACTATGCTCTCCTCACTTTAGCGCTCCTTACCTTCTTCACTGCCTCAAAAACTACTTACTGACCTAAGGAGAGAATACATCAAAGACATTCCTTACTTACACGCTTCCAAATACCTAAGCATTAATTCTCTTTCAGCATTTTATTGTCATGAATATTTTAACCTCCGTTGGACCTATACTTCAAGTACTACTTCAGTTGTAAAAACATTAATTGATATGTGTATATATAAAATGTTAATTTTCAACTCAATTTGCTTTTCTTGATTTGTAATCATTTTATTACTTATAGTGGGCTATCTAGTCAGTCAGTTAGAGATACACGCTTGGGCGATCATGTCTCCAAAGAGACATACCTGACTGGGCAAATGATTATCCCGCAGTAGGTTGCTATTGCTTTCTGCGGTAGACTGGTTGCCGACCAAGGCTATAGAATCCAATCTGTCCTGTTATTTGTCTCATAGCTAGATGGGGAAAGAGATTTATTATATTAAGTAGTAATTAGTGGGTGATCAGTTTATGACTTTAGAACAATAGAAAACTTATCCCCGACTTTATGCCCATTAGAAGTAATTATGATTCCAACTATTATATTCAGTCAGTCAGTTAAGTGCCATACGTGAAACACGCTTGGGCGCTCATGTCTCTTTCGAGACATGACTGACTGGGCAGAAGATTATCCCGCACTAGGTTGACATTGCTTTCTGCGGTAGACTGGTTGCCAGCCAAGGCTATAGAACCCAATCTGTCCTGTTAGTTAACCCATAACTGGAAGGAATAGACGGATTAATACCTTTGCCAAGGGTATTTGTGCGTAAGTGAATGCAATGAATTCAACTGGAATTCGAAATCGACTCTAGAATTTTGTGTAAGGATTCCAAAATACCAACTACAGGGTGGGGATACTAAAAAACAGTGCAGAAATTTAAATACCTAGTAAGTGTTCTCACAGAGGATGAAAAGAGCGACACTGGGATATGAAGGCACATTGGTACAGCCAAAGACGCTTTCTAAAAGCTGAGCAGAGTATTAAGAGACAGGAAGATTTCGTTGGAAACAAAGAAAAGTGTACTGGTGTGATATATGTTCTCCTATATGGCAGCGAATCATGGACAATCTCCTCAAAGTTGAAAGAAAGACTCAAAGCAACAGAAACAAAGAAAAGAGTACTGGACTCTTATGTGATATATGTCTTCTTTTATTATTTAACCCATAACTGGAAGGAAGAGACGGATTAATACCTTTCCCAAGGGTATTAGCGCGTAAGTGAATGCAATGAATTCAGCTGGAATTCGAACTCGGCTACCCGATTTCTCGTTCCGAACCGATATCCAATGCACCACAACGCACATCCGTTAATCTTCAACAATATACAGCTAACCTTCACTAGAACGGACTCCCACTACAAATAGAAAAAGAATAGATAACCCGCTACAGGAGACTATAAAATCTCCTACAGAATTTAGTGAAGAAAAGCGAGAGAAAAAATAAAAAGGATAAACTTAAACTAAAAGAAAACTAAACGAATAATCATCAGCAAAAAGAGGATCTCAAAATGCCAATTACTGATGGGAAGTGTTCTAACAAAGGACAGACATTGTGACACTGAGATCCGAAGTAGTATTGGGGTGACCAAAAGCACATTCCAAAAGGTAAGAAGTGTATTAAAATACAGGAAAATTTCGTTGTTGCGTGATATATGTCCTCCAGTATCGTAGCGAATGCTGAACAATCACCTCAAAGATGAAGGAGGGACTAGAAGCAACAGAAATGTGTTTCTACAGAAAGATGTTGAGAATACCATGGATCGAACATGTGACCAATGAGGAGATATTGGAGAGAGTACAAACAAAAATGGAAATTAAAGAAAACACCAGGAAGAGAAAGATGAAGTTTCTGGAACGCGGAGTGCGTTGCGGTGCTGTGGATATCGGCTCGAAACGACAAATCGGGGAGCCGAGTTCGAATTCCAGTTGATCTCCTTGCATTTACTTACGCACAAATAAGCTACGGTATGGTATTAATCCGTTTTTTTCCTTTCAGTTATGGGTTAAATAATAGGACAGATTGGATTCTATAGCCTTGGTTGGCAACCAGTCTACCGCAGAAAGAAATGGAAACCTACGCGGGAACGGCATTTAACTGACTGAATGAGGAAAGACGGCTAATGGAACCTGGTACTCACAACGCTGATAAAGAGAAAGAGGAAGAGGGGACAAGAGCGCGTGATATACATGATAAGCTTGAGCAAATAGATGGCAAAGCTTAAGAAGACAAAATTTATTCAGAGGTACAAGACACAAGAAAATATAGAAGTTGCCGAAGTAGGTTGGGTCACTATGTTGGTCCAGGATGTTTTTTCCACTTGAATCCATCCTGCATATATACAAGTCAACCATCCGTCCGTGCATGGAATACTGCTGCCATTTATGGTCAGGTGCCCCTGCCGTTCTCCTCAGTGTTGTTGACAAGCTCCAAAGGAGAGTCTGTAATGTGATAGGTACTGATCTGGCGACTCGACTGCAGCCACTTTCCCATCGTCGAAATGTGGCCTCCCTCTGTCTCTTCTATAAATACTTTCATGGCTTCTGCTCGGACGAGCTTAAGTCACTGATGCCTCCTCAACAGGTGTTTACTCGCGCAACCAGACTGGCAACTGGGTCCCACCCATTCACAGTGAAGTTATCAAAATGCAGACGACAATTCTACTCCTGCAGCTTCCTCTCTCGCACTTCCCGCCTGTGGAACTCGCTCCCGTATTCTTGCTTTCCTGACGGCTACAACCTCCAGAAATTTAAATGCAAAGTCAATACTCATCTACTAACCACTGGACTCTAGCTCTCTCCCCACCCCCGTATAACCCTCCCTTTCTCTCCACCTATATATCTGTCATCGCACCTGCTTTCTCAGCTTTCTATTGTTCCTTTCTAACTAGTTTGTACTCCTCACTCTTTTCTAATTAATCTTTTTACATTTATGTAACCCCTGCACATCAGTGGCGTTTCCGCCTTGCTCGGGTGAAATGATTAAAAAAAAAAGTCTTGAAGAAAAGGTCTATCTCTACACAATGTTGCAACCAGCTAAATATGTAAACTACTTATTCTGGGTGCAGATATTATATAAAAAAAACGATAAATGTTGATGCTTAATCTCAGCAACAGAGCGATTAGCAAGGATGGCATTGCTATTAACAGGAATCGATCGCATGCCCATTCCGATCGATTATTGGCACATTATGACGGACACCACATTTTAAATCTTTTCAGTATGAATTCCCATCAGGTTATTTTGTGGAACAAGTTAAACTTTACGTACCTGATCTCCCATGAAGAACTGGTTTCCATTATTTACCATTTCCAGAGTTCTCTCCAAGAAAGGAAGCACTCTACGGCAAGTCTCCATGTACCTTGTCTGCATGAAGGGCTGAAAGACAGATATATAATATATATTTTGGATTTTGTTTGTGTGACAAGACACAGTTTATAAGTTGTTCACTTTTAATATTATTGCTTTTTTATCGAGACATTCTAGACGATACTATCTTTATTGTTTTATACGAGTGCGCCTGTGCCTCAAAAGAAAGGACTAATAAGATCATATAAAAAATTACATAAATATATATATAGGTAATATCAGACAGATTTTAGTCAATAATACAATAATCCTCACTCGTACACACAGTAAAAAGAACCTTCAGATATTGGTGGCCATCTACATGAAATCCAAACAACCCACACTTAATAAAATCGCGTTTAAATTTGGTCATAACACATTACATTGCATTTAAATATATGGTTCTGTTATCATTTTGAGCTCTCACGCGGTGTGACGTCATAGAACCGCATTACAAATTTACGAAATGCGTTTGCTATTTTTGGTAACTGTTATCGTTGCTTAGCAAAGGCTTATGTCAACACCACATAAAATCGTCGCTGATGGTGGATGTGTTTTATGTTAACGTACTTGTAACCATCCTGAAGATGGCTCATGTGAGCCGAAAGCTTAGAACCAACTGGATACAAAATTATCCAAATGTTGGAGAATTTTTGTCATTATTTTCGTCTTAAAGCCAAAATTGAATGTTCATGATTTAACATAATAGACATTCATTTTCTCTTATATTTAGCAGTATATATATATATCTATCTATCTATCTATCTATCTATATATATATATATATATATATATATATATATATATAGTGATGATCATCCACGTATACTGTCTTAATATGTATAGGAAAGAATATTAATAAAAAGTTTTGAATTTAAAAACTTTTTTTCAGATATTCCAAGAAATTTTTATCTAAAACAAACAGACTTTCTCTACGGACGTGCTGCATGTTGTGAACAAACACACCACGTGATGTAAACAAAAAATATTCGGACGCTATCGTGAAATACGTTTCTAATTCAAATTTTAAAAAATGGTCAAAAAATTAATTTGAGTGGGAGAAAGATTATTTTGAGTGGTCGAACGATTAATTTGAGTGGGCGAAAGACTATTTTGAGTGGGCGAAAGATTAATTTGAGTGAGCGAAAAATTAATTTGAGTGGGCGAAAAATTAATTTGAGTGAGCGAAAGATTATTTTGAGTGGTCGGACGATTAATTTGAGTGGGCGAAAAATTAATTTGAGTGGGCGAAAGATTATTTTGAGTGGTCGGACGATTAATTTGAGTGGCCGAAAAATTAATTTGAGTGGGCGAAAGATTATTTTGAGTGGTCGGACGATTAATTTGAGTGGATGAAAAAATAATTTGAGTGGGTGAAAGATTATTTTGAATGGTCGGCCGATTAATTTGAGTGGACGAAAGATTATTTTGAGTGGTCGGACGATTAATTTCAGTGGACAAAAAATTAATTTGAGTGGGCGAAAGATTATTTTGAGTGGTCGGACGATAAATTTGAGTGGGCGAAAATTAATTTGAGTGGGTGAAAGATTATTTTGAGTGCTCGGACGATTAATCTGAGTGGGCGAAAAATTAATTTGAGTGGGCGAAAGATTATTTTGAGTGGTCGGACGATTAATTTATGGGCGAAAAATTAATATGAGTGGGCGAAAAATTAATTTGAGTGGGTGAAAGATTATTTTGAGTGGTCGGACGATTAATTTATGCGAAAAATTAATTTGAGTGGGCGAAAAATTAATTTGAGTGGGTATGAAAGATTATTTTGAGTGGTCGGACGATTAATTGGTGGTGAAAAAATTAATTTGAGTGAGCGAAAGATTATTTTGATTGGTCGG
Organism: Ascarosepion bandense; assembly: GCA_037127315.1. Taxonomy (NCBI): domain Eukaryota; kingdom Metazoa; phylum Mollusca; class Cephalopoda; order Sepiida; family Sepiidae; genus Ascarosepion; species Ascarosepion bandense. The sequence continues at coordinate 1,386,448 of JBBBDQ010001188.1, forward strand.
ACGATTAATTTGAGTGGGCGAAAAATTAATTTGAGTGGAGTGAAAGATTATTTTGAGTGGTCAGGGACGAAAAATTAATTTGAGTGAGCTAAAGATTATTTTGAGTGGTCGGACGATTAATTTGAGTGGGCGAAAAATTAATTTGAGTGGGCGAAAGATTATTTTGAGTGGTCGGACGTTTAATTTCAGTGGTCAAAAAATTAATTTGAGTGGGCGAAAGATTATTTTGATTTGGTCGGACGATTAATTTGAATGGGCGAAAAATTAATTTGAGTGGGCGAAAGATTATTCTGAGTGGTCGGACGATTAATTTGAGTGGGTAGATGACTTATTTGAATGAATGGATAATTAATTTGAGTGGCCAGAAGATTAATTTGAGTGGCCGGAAAATTAATTTCACTGGGCGAAAAATTATTTTCAGTAGTTGGACCATTAATTTGAGTGAAAGAATGATTAATTTGAATGGATGGAAATTAATTTGAGTAGTCGGAAGACTAATTTGAGTGGTCACAATAATAATTTGAGTGGGAGGAAAATTAATTTGAATGGTCAGAAGATCATTTTGAGTGGTTAAATGATTAATTTCAGTGGTCAGAAAACTAATTGGAGTGGTCAGAAAATTAAGTTGAGTGGACGGAAAATTAATTTGAGTGGGTGAAAGATTATTTTGAGTCGTTGGACTATTAATTTGAGTAGGTGGATGACTAATTTGAATAGATGGATAATTAATTTGGGTGGTCAGAGGATTAATTTGAGTGGTCTGAAAATTAATTTGACTGGGCGAAAAAGTATTTTCAGTAGTTGGACGATTAATTTGATTGGTCAGAATAATAATTTGAGTAGGCGGAAAATTAATTTGAATTGTCAGAAGATCAATTTGAGTGGTTAAATGATTAATTTCGTTGGTCGAAAACTAATTGGAGTGGTCGGAAAATTAATTCTATTTGGAGAAAGATTATTTTGAGTGGTCGGAAGATTAATTTGAGTGGTCAGATGATCAATTTGAGTGGTTAAATGATTAATTTCAGTTGTCGGAAAACTAATGAGAGTGGTCGGAAAATTAATTTGAGTGGTCGGAAAATTAATTTGAGTGGGTGAAAGATTATTTTGGGGCTTCAGACTATTAATTTGAGTGGAGAACGAATAATTTAAATTGTCGGAAGATTAATTTGGGTGGTTTGAAAATTCATTTGAGTGAGTGGAAGCTTATTTTGTGCGATCAAAATATTCATTTGAGTAGGCGGAAGATAAATTTGAGTGCCCGGAAAGTTAATTTTGGAGGAAAAACGTGGACATTGGTTGTAAGATCTCATTTTACATGCAAATAACGAAGTTTTTTATTTTTTTAATCATTTCACCCCAAGCAAGGTATTCCACTGCCACTATTGCGCATGGGGCTACATAGGGGAAGGTAAAGAGAAGGAGTGGTTAGACATAGGGAATGTCAGGAGGAAGGTGACAGATGAGTAAGGATACCGAGGATGAGGGTTGGGCAGATGGGAAGAGTGTTTGATAGAATAGGAGCAGGTTAGTGTGTTAGGAGGTGTCTATGGACCTTACATTTAAACTCCTGGAGATTGAAGCCGTCGGGGAAGCAATAAGGAACAAACAGAATAATTATAATTATATATATATATATATATATATATAATTATTTATATGAAGTAGAGCAAAAGTAAAATACACATTTTTCTTTTTTTGTTGAAAATGATTTTTTTCACTTAGAAATAATATCACAATTCTCATATGGCGCTTTCTAATCTTCATGACGTTACCCTTGTGTTTCATATCATCATTAAATGAAAATTAGGAATGGTTTTAGTCTTGAGGTCGTCATCATGTTCCTGATCCGAAAAATTGGAACAGTAATCCCCACTTAGGAACGGATGCATACTCATCATCAAAAAGAGCAGCCCAAAATGCCAAATACAGGCGGGGGATACTAAAATCAAACAGGTACAAAAATTAAAATACCTGGGAAGTGTTTTAACAGATGACAAAAAGTGCAACACAGAGATCCGAAGGCGAATTGGCATGGCTTTAGTCTTGAGGTCGTCATCATTGGAATGGTTTTAGTCTTGAGGTCGTCATCATGGCTTTAGTCTTGAGGTCGTCATGGCTTTAGTCTTGAGGTCGGCATGGCTTTAGTCTTGAGGTCGGCATGGCTTTAATCTTGAGGTCGTCATCATTGGAATGGTTTTAGTCTTGAGGTCGTCATCATGTTCCTGATTCGAAAAATTGGAACAGTAATCCCCACTTAGGAACGGTTGCATACTCATCATCAAAAAGAGCAGCCCAAAATGCCAAGTACAGGCGGGGGATACTAAAATCAAACAGGTACAAAAATTAAAATACCTGGGAAGTGTTTTAACAGAAGACAAAAAGTGCAACACAGAGATCCGAAGGCGAATTGGCATGGCTTTAGTCTTGAGGTCGTCATCATTGGAATGGTTTTAGTCTTGAGGTCGTCATCATGGCTTTAGTCTTGAGGTCGTCATGGCTTTAGTCTTGAGGTCGGCATGGCTTTAGTCTTGAGGTCGGCATGGCTTTAATCTTGAGGTCGTCATCATTGGAATGGTTTTAGTCTTGAGGTCGTCATCATGGCTTTAGTCTTGAGGTCGTCATGGCTTTAGTCTTGAGGTCGGCATGGCTTTAGTCTTGAGGTCGGCATGGCTTTAATCTTGAGGTCGTCATCATTGGAATGGTTTTAGTCTTGAGGTCGTCATCATGGCTTTAGTCTTGAGGTCGGCATGGCTTTAGTCTTGAGGTCGGCATGGCTTTAATCTTGAGGTCGTCATCATTGGAATGGTTTTAGTCTTGAGGTCGTCATCATGTTCCTGATCCGAAAAATTGGAACAGTAATCCCCACTTAGGAACGGATGCATACTCATCATCAAAAAGAGCAGCCCAAAATGCCAAATACAGGCGGGGGATACTAAAATCAAACAGGTACAAAAATTAAAATACCTGGGATGTGTTTTAACAGAAGACAAAAAGTGCAACACAGAGATCCGAAGGCGAATTGGCATGGCTAAGGACACGTTCCAGAAGCTGATTAAAATATTAAGAGACAGGAAAATTTAACTAGAAACAAAGAAAAGTGTACTAGATTGTTAAGTGATATCAGTTCTTCAGTATTGCAGTGAGATTCTTTGATTTCTAAACGGATTTAATCCTGTAAGTTTTTATTATCTAGTGACCAGACCATATCCTTTGGATTTCTTAGAAGAGCCGGTAATGGGTGGTGCCGGATATATAGAAAAATTATGTACATGTTCTAAAGTATAAATTATAATAAATATTAACAGCTCTATATATTATAAGAGCAGCCCAAAATGCCAAATACAAGCCGGGGATACTAAAATCAAACAGGTACAAAAATTAAAATACCTGGGAAATGTTTTAACAGAAGACGGAAAGTGCGACACAAAGATCCGAAGGCGAACTGGCATGGCCAAAGAAGCGTTCCAGAAGCTGAGTAGAGTATTAAGAGACAGGAAAATTTAACTAGAAACAAAGAAGAGAGTACGGGATTGCTACGTGCTGTCAGTTTTTCAATATAGAAGTGAATGTTGGACAATATCATCGAAGATGAAGGAAAAAATTGAAGCAACTGAAATGTGGTTCTACAGAATGATGCTGAGGATATCATGGATCGAGTATGTAAGCAATGATGAGGTTTTGGAAAGAATGGAAACGAAAAAGGAATTATTACTGAGCATCAGAAATAGAGAGCTAAAATTCCAGGGACACGCGACGAGGAAGGAGGGCTGGGAGAATCTGATACTAACAGGCCAGATAGAGTGAAGGAGAGAAAAGGGAAAGCAGCGGGTGACATATTTGACGGGCCTGACAGGGTAGATGGTAGAAATGGGGTTGCCTTGTGTAACAGGAGGAAGCGTGTTAAGAGCCAGGGATAGGGAGACGTGGAAGACCATGACCGCCCACGTCCTGAAAGGCCTATAGAAGAAGAAAGAAGAAGAAGAAGAAGAAGAAGAAGAAGAAGAAGAATTACCACTGTAAATTTGAAATATTTGCATGTTTTAACTATTTTTAAAAGAAACTATAAAGTATAGGGAGAAGAAACGTGTTTAAAGATTCAATGTGAAAGTCTGTTTCGTTTGATATCACAGCAATTTACATCTCGTCAACTGCAGTAGGAGGAAAGAAGTTTCACACTCCACCCACGTCTATTGAACAGGTGAAGAGGCTCATCCCTTGCTCCCTGTTTAGGATGTGGTTTCCGGCTTTCTCTCTTCCAATCTTTTTACTCTTTTCTTTTTTCTTTTTTCAATTGGAGTAGATAGACTAAACTATCGTCCGGTTCACACTCCACCCACATCTATTGAACAGGTGAAGAGGCGCATCCCTTGTTCCCTGTTTAGGATGTGGTTTCCGGCTTTCTCTTTTCCAATCCTTTTACTCTTTTATTTATTTATTTTTTCAATTGGAGTAGATAGACTAAACTATCGCCCGGTTCACACTCCACCCACGTCTATTGAACAGGTTCACACTCCACCCACGTCTATTGAACAGGTGAAGAGGCTCATCTCTTGTTCCCTGTTTAGGATGTGGTTTCCGGCTTTCTCTTTTTACTCTTTCCTTTTTTTTCAATTGAAGTAGATAGACTAAACTATCGCCCGGTTCACACTCCACCCACATCTATTGAACAGGTGAAGAGGCTCATCCCTTGTTCTCTGTTTAGGATGTGGTTTCTGGATTTCTCTTTTCCAATCTTTTCACTCTTACGTAGCCCTCTGCACATCAGTGGCGTTACCGCTCGGCTTGGGTTGATATGATTTAAAAAAAATATATATTTTAATAGAGTAATGTAGCATCAAAGATTGCTCAAATTAATACTTACAGTTATATCCGAAGCGTTCATTTCAGATCCATTTTCCTTTAAAATAAAATAAAAATAAAGACAATATTTTACTTTATACAATGATTTGTATTTAAACATAAGGCGTAACATTAACGTGGGAAAACACGCACGCACATACACCCCCACACACGCACATATATATATATATATATATATATATATATATATGTGTGTGTGTGTGTGTATATATATATATATATATATATATATATATACACACATATCCGAGTGAATACAGAACGAAGAAAGAATTCTTACAACGTCCAAAACATTAATTTAAAACGGTGCTCGATATATGATATATAGAGCTGTGAATATTTATTATAATTTATATTTTAGAACATGTCCTGACGATTCGTAGAGTGAAAACGCGGTCGACGTTTGGCTCACTTTTAGATTTAGTTTATTGTATATATATATATATATATATATATATATATATATATGGTTAAATAAAATAAAGACAAGAGGAAAACTGTATTTTAAATCGCCTACGCGTTTCGTCCTGTGATGGACTTTATCAAGGCAAAAAGACGAAATGAGGTTTATTCTAAATTACGTATCTATAAACAAACAGTGTTGGCAACCACAAAGACGCTCACAAATCCTTTTAAAAGATTAACAGAATATTTTAGTTTTTAGAATTTCTTCATGTGTAGTGCAAAGTCACAAGATATTAAAATGAAGGGAATTTGACCGTTTTCTTTGAATTTTTATTATGTATTATTTTATTTTTACATTTTATGATTTAAAATACAATTTTCCTCTTGTCTTTATTTTATTTAACCATCCTGTTCTTAATCTCAGATCATAACTGAGTATATATATATATATATATATATATATATATTATGTTTTAGAACATGTACATTATTTTTTAATATATGTCCTAGACAATTATATGTTTGTTTTCAGATGACATATGATTGTCGAGGACAAATATTAAAAAATAATGTACATGTTCTAAAACATAATTTATAATAAATATTCACAGCTCTGTACATCATATATCGAGCACTGTTTTAAATTAATGTTTTGGACGGAAAAAAATCTTTCTTCCTTCTGTACCCACTCGGATATATATATATATATATATATATATATATATATATATATATATATATATCCAAATGAAGAAGAACGAAGAATGTAATTGTAATGTTCAAAACATTCATTTAGAACAGTGGTCAATATAAAAAATAGAGCAATGAATATTTCTTTTAATTGTTACGTTAGAACATGCGAAAAACTCCCTCAAAAGTGTACATTTTTTTTATTTATAGAACGTCCAATAAAAGATATTTAAAGAAGCGATACAAAGATGAAAATTCATTCGACCAGATATTATACATTAGAATAAAAATTAAAATTGGATGAAGAGTTTATATATATATATATATATATATATATATATATATATATATATATATATCTTACACATATACAAATCAACCATCTATTGTTGTCTTATGTGATGGCGCGCTCTCGTTATTCATCTCGGGGTTCTCAACAATAATCCAAAGGATAATCTACAATGTAATCGACCACTACCTGGCAGCTTTCTCGCCGACAAGATGTGACTTTCCTCCATCACTTCTACAGATATTCCACGGCTTCTGTTCTGACAAGCTTAGCTCCTTGGTGCCCTCACTAGATGGATTTACTCGATCAACTAGACTGGCAAAAATGTACCAAGCTTTTAGTGTCAAAAAGTTAGATGTAACCATCCCTTCCACTAAAACAGCTTCTTTTCTCACACTTTCTGTTTGTGGAACTCACTTCCGCATACTTGCTTTCCGAATTGCTACAATTTACAAAAATTTAAATTCAATGTCAATTGCCATCTTCTAGCTACTTGATTCCTGTCCAGTTCGTATCATTTCTTCGACATCCCCTGTACCATGTTTTTTCTCTGCACCAGTGACAGTCCTGCTTCCCTGATAGCTACAATCACCAAAATGTTAAATGTAACATCAATTGCCATCTTCTTTCTCCTTGATTAACATCCATTTCTTATCATTTCTTCGACAACTCCTATACCTTGTTTTTTTCTCACTGTAGACCCTTGCGCACCAGTGGCAGTCCTGTTTCCTTTATTGCTACAATCTCCAAAAATTTAAATGAAACGTCAATTGCCATCTCTTATCTCCTTGATTCTCATCCTTCATCTCACTTTTCCCTCTACTCTCACGTAATTTTCTGTACACTGGTATTTCTATTTTTCTCTTGCCCATTCTCTGATACCCACTGTAAACTGTTCCTCTTTCTCTTCGCTCTCCTCCTATGTAACCCACTGAGCACCAGTGACAGAGCTTCCTTGCTTTGAGTGAAACAATTAAGAAAGTGAGATAATAAACAGACTCAGACACATAAAAAAACAAACTGAATTGTTAAAAAGATGGATACAGCCTTGTTCAAATTAACTGAAACAAAACGAATAATTTCTTCCTAGAATCTTTCACATTTTACATGATCAAGTAAATGTCGTCTCTTGACGTTTTGTTTTTCATTCGTTTTGTTTTCTTTCCTTAACTTTATGGACTAATGCATCCAGTTTGTTTGATCGCCTTGATGACACGACTAACAGTTGATAGCCTGACACCAACAATATACGCGATCTCTATGTAATGCTTACCAGTGTGTTCGTGTATCGTTACAATCTTTGTACCCTTCCTGGAGTAACATCCATAACAGACTGCGGTCGAAGACTGAACATTGCGTCAATGGAGGCAATAGTGTTTTGGCATGAGAAAAATCAGATGCAGACAGGGATGATGCCAAAATTTTCAAGATCAAACAGATTTCATCATAAAACCGGAAAATAGATTCCTGTTGCTTCACATCACTGCAAATGACTTAATCCGATAAAAAAAATAGAAATCGATTACACACTGTCATTTCAGTGGGACTGGAACTGACCGTATGGAGAAAGAAAGCTGTTGTTTCAATTAATTTGCACAAGACAGATAGATAGATAGATAGATAGATAGATAGATAGATAGATAGATTAACCAGAATAGATAGATAGATAGATAGATAGATATGAACCAGAATAGATAGATAGATAGATAAATAGATATGAACCAGAATAGATAGATAGATAGATAGATAGATAGATAGATATGAACCAGAATAGATAGATAGATAGATAAATAGATAGATAGATAGGTAGATAGATAGATAGATAGATAGATAGATAGCTATGAACCAGAATAGATAGATAGATAGATAGATAGATAGATAGATAGATAGATAGATAGATAGATAGATATGAACCAGAATAGATAGATAGATAGATAGATAGATAGATAGATAGATAGATAGATAGATAGATGATAGAATAGATAGATAGATATATAGATAGATAGATATGAACCAGAATAGATAGATAGATAGATAGATAGATAGATAGATAGATAGATAGATAGATAGATAGATATGAACCAGAATAGATAGATAGATAGATAGATAGATAGATAGATAGATAGATATGGACCAGAACAGAAGATAGATAGATAGATAGATAGATAGATAGATAGATAGATAGATATGAACCAGAATAGATAGATATATAGATAGATAGATATGAACCAGAATAGATAGATAGATAGATAGATAGATAGATAGATAGATAGATAGATAGATATGAATAGAATAGATAGATAGATAGATAGATAGATAGATAGATAGATAGATAGATAGATAGATAGACAGACTTACCAAGAAGCGACCATTCTTGGCATGGAAGTACCTCATGTAATCGTGCATGATTTCATAGAAACAATCGCAGATGTAATCATTCCTGAACATGTCCATGTTGTTTTTTCCATAGAAACCTAAAAAATAAAATCAATGCATCAAATCTATTGGAAACCAATTTTTTTAAGTAGTACTTTCTGTGTATTACACGAGTAAAACGAAGCAGATTTTTAGGTAGGTCAATAACAACCAGTCTCCTTAATACATCAGCCCATAATATATATATATATATATATATATATATATATACAGCACTGTGCAAAGGCATTATGACAAGAACTATTTTTATCTTTTATGAGGCATATTGACAAAAAATAAACAATTTAATTAAAGTGATTTTATTTGATTTACTCAACAATATTTTAACAAGATGTTACAAAATAAATTTAATATTTAGTATAATAGCTTTTGCTTTGATCACAGCCTTCAATGTAGCTAATGGTATCTCCTACCAAGCCGCTTGTAGTTGTTCCCAAAGTGTGTCTTGCAAAGTAATATTAGATTTATCAATCTTTTTATCCACAATATCCTGTAGATGTTCAATAGGGGTGAGATCAGGGCGTTGTGGGGGCCAATTCATATTCCGCAGCTTTCCTTCCTCTTCCTTTTTAGTTAAAAAATTCTAAAAAGTTTTGGCTTTTCACCCTGTATTTGAATTTCAGAGAGAGTTTTAGAAAAATCACCCCTGTCCTAATACCTTTGCAGGCTACCGGTAGTGTGCAAAAGTGTTTGGTCAGGGGTGATTTTAAACTTTATTTTGATGCCTCATAAAAGATAAAATAGTTGTTTTTTGTTTGTTTTTTAGGCTTAACGACCTATCAATCCTTATGGGATCATTTTAAGGTCATAACCAATGAATTTTGGGTAAGGTTATTTTATTTTTACAACATTTTTCTTTTTCACGATTCATTGTGATTTGTTTTTTAAGAGCAGGGTCCCCAAGTTGTACCCTTGTTATTTAACCCATAACTGGAGGGAATGGACGGATTAATACCTTTCCCAACGGTACGAGTGCTTAAGTGAATACAGGGTATTCAACTGGAATTCGAACTCGGCTCACCGATTTCTCTTTCCGAGGCGATATCCACTGCACCACAACGCACATCCGTCACTATACGCTTACAGCACCTGGTATTCCCAAGCGGTCACCCATCTAAGTATTGACCAGGCTCAATGTTGCTTAACTTCGGTGATCGAGCGAGAACCTGTGTATTCAACGTGATAGGCCGTAAGCCAAAATAGTTGTTGTCCTAATAATTTTGCACAATACTATATATATATATATATATATATTGGATTCACATCTCTTGATCTCATGGTGTGGTACCTGGACGCTTCAGAGGTTGCACAAGTAGTGCAACTCCTCCAAGATGGCACATCAATACGTGTCGTTGCAAGAAGTTTTTTTGTGTCTCCCAGCACAGTCTCAAGAGCATATAGGAGATTCCAGGATACAAGGAGAGCTGGACAGGGTCGTAGAAGATTCTTAATTCCGCAGCAGGATCGGTATCTGCACCTTTATGCACAATGAACTCCAGCAGGCCACTGGTGTTTATGTTTTTGACGAAACAATCAGAAACAGGCTCCGTGAGGGTGGCTTGAGGGCCCTATGTCCTGTAGGCGGCACTGTGCTCACTGCCCAGCAAATCTGAGCACATGCGATAGACGTGAAAGGGTCTGAAAATGCCATGAAGAACATTATGCTGCCTGCAACATCATTCAGCATGACCGGTTTGTTGGCGGGTCAGTGATGGTTTGGGGAGGCATCCCTGGATGGACGCACAGACCACTACAGATTAGATATTGCCACACTGACTGCTATTATGTATCGGGATGAATTCCTTCGACCAATCTCAGAACCTAGGTTGGTGCAGTGGGACCTGGGTTCCTCCTGGTCCACAACACTGGCTGACCTCATGTGGCTAGAGCATGTAGGACGTTCCTGGAGGATGAAGGAACTGATATCATTGACTGGCTTCCACGTTCACCTGACCTAAACACAATAGAACACCTCTGGGACATTATGTTCAGGTCCATCTGGTACCGCCAGGTTGCTCCTCAGACTCTGCAAGAGCTCAATGATGCTCTGGTTCAAATCTGGGAGAAGATCCCCCATGACACAATACGTTGTCTCATTAGGAGCATGCCCCAACGTTGCCGAGCATGCGTACAAGCACGTGGTGGCCACACAAACTACTGAGAACCATTATGAGTTTCTAAATGACATTTTGGTAAACTGGACCAGTCTGCTTTTTCACTTTTAGTTTTGGGGTGTCTTTGATTTCCCCGCTCTCTAGGGTGGTCATTTCATTTCTATCAAATTATGTGGCATCATTTTGTTACTAATACATCACCTATTTATAATCAGGAAACATATTCAAGATCATTTTCTCCCTGTTTTGATCTGATGTGTTTTCGAAAGGTTCCTCTAATTTTTTAGAGCAGTGTAGAATAAAAATGTATTAAATAAACGCAATGAAATAATTCTCATATGCAGACATTGCAAAATGTTCACATTAGAATATAGATAAAAAAAACACTATATTAATTAACATGCATATACCCAATAGTTCGCTTCAGGAAATAATAATTGACGAGATATCAAAATAAAGTAAAGATTTTAATAAAAAAAATTTTTTTTACAAAAAAATTTTACAATAAATAGGTATTAGAAAGATGGGATAATTATAGCAGGAAGTTAAGCAGGAAAAGAAATAAAAATGTTATTTATAAATCAACGGTTTAAAATTAGATATGCACTGATAAGAAGAGTAAATCTACTTAAAAATCTCCTTAAGGTTGAATATAAATACAAAAAGTGTTTTTTTCTTCACACCTCTCCTGTTTTCTAGGAGAGGAAGTCAAAATATGAAGAAAGCAGAAAATACATTTTCGGTACTAAAATAGTCACAATAATATAAAGTGAGGAGCAATAAAAATAAAAATACAAATAAAAAAAGGAAAACAAAATTAGGGTAAAAGTAGGTTGACACTTTGACCGTTAGGGAGGAAAAAAGAAGGAAACAGAAAAAGAAGTAGAGGGAAAAAGAAAGGAAAAAAGTAAGTATGTATTCCCTAGAAACTACTGGCCAAATTCCAAAGTGAATCTTTACTCTGATTGGTTAAAAAGAATACACATAAATTTTATGTCTTCCCACATACATAAATAGCAAACCGACGGTTTTTTGTATTTAAATGTAAATCGATTTCACAACCAACGTCCACAATTGCCTGACGAAGAGAATCTCGAAACATAGAAATTTCCGTGTCGTAATGTAAAATTAATTAATAATTATATATATATAATCAACTTTAAAACCGGAAATAACATATCACATTGCATTTGACTAGATTTTTTTGTTATCATTTCGTGCTATCCCGCGGTGTGACGTCATAAAACGGCATCGCAAATTTAAGAACTGCGTTTATTATTTTTGGTAACTACTGCCGTTGCCAAGCGGAGTTTTATGTCAACACAAAATAAAATCGTCGGTGATGGTGGATGTTATAATATTTCAGTTTAAACAACTTCTCTGAAGATGGCTCATGTGAGCCGAAAGCTTAGAAGAAAACCAATAAATAATTATCCAAATGTTGGAGAATTTTTGTCTTTATTTTCAACTGAAATTAAAGCAAAAATACAACGTTTAGAACGGCTCATGATTAAACATAATAGACATTTATTGTCTCTTATATTTAACAGCATATGTTTAGAAATTATATATATATATATATATATGTACGTATGTGTGTGTGTGCGTGTGTGTGTGTGCTATTTTGGCAGCAATCTTTCATTTATATATGTTTCATTAAGGACGACTGTCAAGGAACTGCAATTAAGCTTTTGTTTAATTGTTTTTCTGCACGTACTTGTGTTTACGTTTATGGACAAAATATGTGTAGATATTGACCAAGTAATCTCTATATCCGAATGCTTGAAAAAAAGACTATTGTTGAAGCAATATTATAAGAAATAAAAACGCTGATTCTCAATAATAACAACTATGAACAAAGATGGTTTTAAGATCTAATGCTCGCAAATCTCATACAATCCAGTCAATACCGGTTACCTAGCTTCCGTTAAAGATCAGATGTCATCGCCTCTCCAGAAAAACATCGCTACCATACTTTTCAGATCCATCAGCTCGATCATCTCTACACGGTGATTATATTCAGTCAATTAAGTGCCGTACGTGATACACGCTTTGGGGATCATGTCTTTTTCGAGACATAACTGACTAGGCAGGATGTTATCCCGCAGTAGGTTGCCATTACTTTCTGAGTTACTGGTTATAAGACAAGCCAATCTGTCCTACTATTTAACTCATAGTTGAAGGGAATATTGACAGGTTATATTACATTATTATAAAAATGATAATAGGCGGGCTTTCAGTTTATTCATAACCATAGAAAACTGATCCCCCTCTATGCCCAGTAAAAGTTCTATGTTTCCAAATATTATATTCCGTCACTCAGTTAAGTGCCATGCGTGATACACGTTTGAGAGATCATGTCTCCTACGAGACATGACTGACCCCTGCAGAAGATTATCCCACAGTATGTTGCCATTGCTTTCTGCGGTAGACTGGTTGCCAGCCAAGGCTATAGAACACAATCTGTTCTGTTATTTAACCCAAAACTGGAGGGAAGAGACGGATTAATAACTTTCCCAAGGGTGTTTGTGCGTAAGTGAATGCAAGGAATTCAACTGGAATTCGAACTCGGCTCCTAGATTACTCGTTCCGAGCCGATAAACACTACACCACAACGCACATCCGTCCTACACTACAAATTAACCAAGTTTAAATAAAATAATATTGGTAGTAAATCCGAATTTATTGAATGGTTTTGAAATTATAAACAAACTTTTCCTTATGTTAAGACGCCCGGCTAGAGCTAAATCTGTTAGCGCCCAAATTGCAAGGCCCAACTGTCAATCGGCGCCTAAACAACCGGGCCCAAACGACGATGCCCAAACGGCCGGGCCCAAATGTCAACCGGCGCCTAATCAGCCGAGCCCAAACGACGATGCCCAAATGGCCGGACCCAACTATCAACCGGCGCCTAAACGACTGAGCTCAAACGACGATTCCCAAACGGCCAACTGGCACCTAAACGGCCGGGCCCAAACGACGATGCCCAAACAACGATGCCCGAACGGTCGGGCCTAACTGTCAACCGGTGACTAAACGGCTGAGCTCAAACGCCGATGCCAAAAGGGCCGGGCCAATCTGTCAACCGACACCTACACGACCAGGCCCAAACGACGATGCCCAAAAGGCCGGGCCCAACTGTCAACCGGCGCCTAAACGTCTGAGATCAAACAACGATGCTCAAAAGACCGGGCCCAACTGTCAACCGGCACCTAATGAGCCGGGCCCAAACGACGATGCACAAACGGCCGGGCCCAACTGTCAACGGGCGCCTAAATGACTTGATTAATTATAATCGGACCACCCCTTCTATAACCCGATTTTCTCGATTATCGATTTTCGATATTTATCTGGGGTACCTCGACACAAAACCTAGCTAAGAACACTTACAGACGCTTATAGTACAACTGTGTAAATTTTTAAAAAAATCAGACAAAGTTCCATTTATAAATAATTTAGATAACCAGGGTTATATAGTCCACCCAGCTACGAAAGACTCCAAAAATGCCCATTTACTCTTTGTAGTAGCTGCACAGACTTTCGAGCCCTATATGTGATAAGTTGTGGTTTAGCCCACTCAGCCACGAATGTCAAATACAGAAAAGTAATGCGTAGTTGCAATCTGTAAGATATTCACCTCTATCATCGGGAAGTTTCGAAGGATATATCTGGTAACCGGGTGTAGAACGCTCAACGACGAAAGATGGACATCAAAGAAAGATCAAGTTATCGTATCTTTCGATGTCTATATCTGCTAAATTGAGTTTTCTACCCGTTTATAAAGAACGTGCATTTTCAGATCTGATATGATTTACTTTTTACTGCAAGCATAAAATTTAATAGATACACGAATTTAAACCCATGACTTAAAAAAAAAATGTAATTGATATCTACCTTAGTGGCTGACCGAAAGTCAAATTTAAAAATTAAACATACTAATTTCCGTGTCTCTTATATTGAGAGAGGTATATACGCCCCAGGTGTCTACTTAATTTCAGACATGAACGAGTTAATATTATTGCAACCAGAGAAACACGATCTTAGGAGTTGGGTCTACATAGCTGAGCGTGTGCACCGTCTTCATTTAGATACCGTGTCCCTTCGACACGTAGGCGATCATATCCCTCCACATATTTGTGTCCCTTGTTTGTCTTTATATATTTTGTCCTTCTATTTTACCTAAACTGTGCTCTAGTATCAATTTGCTTAAGTGCATCAAGTATGTCAACCGCTGTTTTCCCTCTCTCTTTCAATCCACCCTCTGAATATTAGATTCTCCGAGCCTTCCTTTCTAAACATTAAATAACAGAACAAAAATATGACGAAAATGAAAAATATAAGGGGGGTCGCCGACGTCTGCAAGGACACGCCACATAAAGAAGATCCTCTCAAACTCCGCTCCGCATCCTCAAGGTCATCAGATGTAACGCCCTGCTTTCTCCTGTGAAAGAAGTCGCTGGGTGAAAAATAGTTCGTCACCGTCAAGGACACGGCGCCGCTTTTTTACCCTATCGAGGCTAGAAATTGTGCTCCTGCTTCAATATGACAGCAGTACTCTATTCACAGCCTGGCCTGGATCTTACAAATGTAGAAAACAGCACGAGTTGTCAGGTACTTACTGGAGCTGTACTTGGGAGTTGATATTTTTTTTTGCATCTTTAGGGATGCAACTTATGCATGAGTTTCCCTTGAGGTCAGGTTTGTATTAATAGGTCATTAGGCACGAAGCTTTTGAAGGTATATCTGTTGATCGTGAAATTAATATCTCTTGTTACAACCTCGAGAAGCCTATATATTCCATAAATAGATTTTCTATAGAATATAGAACTATAAAAATGTAACCATATGCTTATACAATTACTTTTATCATTGGTTTTTCAAGCAAAGCAGATTAATAAAAATTTCTGTCTTTCACCTAAAATAGAGAGATAAATTGTAATTATTGTTACTTACCATGTTCTCTCGCCAAATATCGTGCAATTGCCATTGATTCAGGCATCTTGTTTTGGCCATCGATGTCCAAAACAGGGACACTGTAACTGGGCATATCTGAAAAAAAGACAGAGAATGTAAATTATTGTAAAGAAACAAAGAAACTTTGGAGATAAATGCCCAAATTTGGGGTTTTAATGAATAGTTTTCTCTTAACGCAAAAGGAACAAAAATTTTAGCCAAAGTTCTAAAAATTCCAACAAATAATTTTTGTATGAAAAATTGTTTGTTCTTTTTTTTTAATAATAGAAGAATGCAGCGACTGAGAAGACAAGAGAAAAACAAGACATTTGTCGAGGAAATCACCACCAGTAAAACATAATATAAAAAAATTATCTTAGTACTACAAACAAAAAGAAAATCTAGGAAAATTTTTTTTTAGAAAAAACATGTGTAACTAGGAATCATGAATAAAGGCACGGGTTGAGGAATCGGAGAGTTGAGATCGAATTCAAGTCGAATTTATTAAATTCACTTAACTGCTAATACCTTTAGAAAAGTTCTGAATCCATCTCTTCTCCAGTTATGGGCAAATTTCAGAACAGACTGGGTTTTATAGTTTTGGATGGCAACCGGTCTAAGAAAAAAAAATCTCTGAAACAAACCTGAAGAGGATTGGGTTCTGTCGGACTGTTGTACCCAAAGAAGTACCCCTTCTACTAGGACTGGAATACATGTGACATTCATAAAGCTCTAATGAGTCCCGAGATAAAAAAAAAACCTGTAAGAGTAACACTCTTTGCTATAAGACATGATGTGTGATGTAGCTGGTGAAGGCACCATATTCTTCTCTTGCGTCTTAAAAAACAATAAAACGTGGGTGCAAATTTCTTGGTAACGAAAAAGATAAAGAGAGGGAACAACGATCGACGACTGTCCTAGCGGCAGTTTATTAAAATGGCCGCTAACGGAGAACATCTTAATTCCGTCCGCAAAACGGCTGACTGACGGGTCAGCCACTATCTCTCTCCTCCCGATTTAAAACCCTCAGCCAAACCCCCAGAATATTGTCTCCAGTCCTTCTCTTTTACTCATCCAGATCTCTTCCTTTAACTCAAGACTTTTTGTGTGAAAGAAACGCTTCCATGAAAGACTAGATTTCTAGACTGAACAATCCCGAATTGGAGGTCCTTTATTTATTTATAAGGTCAGATTTCTGGTCTATTTATAGCTAGCAATGGCTTCCCTGTGTCTCTTCTATAAATACTTTCACGGCTTCTGCTCCGATTAACTTAGATCACTGGTGCCCCCTAGGTTCGAATTTGCACGAGATACTAGACTAGCAACTAGATCCCACCCTTTTACAGTGAAACCGATCAAATGCAACCATAACTTCTACTCCAACAGTTTCTTTTCTCGTACTTCCCGACTGTGGAATTCTCTTCCACAAGATTGCTTCCCCGACGGCTACAATCTCCAGGAGTTTAAATGTAAGGTCAATAGATATCTCCTAACAAACTAACTCGCTTCCATTCTTCCCACCCACCGAACTATGTATCACGCCCCTTCCGACATTTCCTATATATAACCACTCTTTCTATTTACCTTCCCCCATGTAGCCCCAAGCGCAATAGTGGCAGTGGAATGCCTTGCTTGGGGTGAATAGTCAATCGCATTCAACTGTGAAAGCTCACCTTCCTCACTGAAGGTTCGAGCTAAAATGGCTTTCACACAGAATAACATCTGTTGTTTGGCGACTGGATGACCAGTGAGTTCACATTTCTAGTGTTACTAAAATTACTTTTATCTTCTTTTTTATTTTTTTAAAAAGAACTACCATAAATCTACCCCGAATTGTATCATATGCTTCCTATTAAATAGGAAGAATAATCTGATAAAGAATAATCTGATAAAATCGTTTAGAAACAAAAGCTCTTTATTCAATAAACGTTGGCAATATATGAATTATTCCACTTGACGTCTGGTGTGAGAGTTAACCCGAGGAGACGCAGTGTTTCGGTTTCAGGGAGAGAAGATTGATCCATGTTAATGAGCGAGAGGAACGATTGTCTCATTTTAGTTAACAACTAAAAGGTTTATCGTCTGTCTTTTTCTTCCATTTTTAAATTACTTTTTTCTTTGTAGAAGGACTGTTTTTTAATTTGTGTAACTTTTTAAATTAAGTCTTCATGTCACATCTTTTGTTTAAATAGTTTACGTCGTACTGTTTCTACTTTTCATTTGTTTCGATATTTTTGTGGGGTATTCAAGATGAATATTTGGGTATTTCTTATTTTTTACAAATATTACTAGCATTATAACTCGGCGTTGATAGAGTGTAATGAAAGCTTTAAAACTAATCCATGGTTCTAGAGCTCGCACTTTTTGGATGTTTGCAAGAAAGACTAAAAAGCAATAGTTGTTTCCAGTCAAAGCGAAACCGAAGATGGATTGAAAAATGAATGGATGTAAGTCAAATTTTGATTTCCAGTATCGATGTCAAATAAGTTTTCCGTCGCAAACTGATTTTTGAAGGCTAAATAAGACCCCTGAGTAAATGCTATCATGGCTGAGACTAAAAACTACAGTTATATCTACTTAGAGCAAAATCCGAAGCAAAAACCAAAATAAAAGAGCTGAAAACCTGATTTGGATCAGACTCGATAGGATATCGGGGTATCGATTTCCAATATCGGAGTCAAATAAATCATGCAAGGATAAATTAACTTAAGTAAATCCATGAAATTTATCGTACCCATCGAGAGTAAAATTGAAGGAAATGAGCCATACTGATGGCTGATTATCGGTTTTTGATCAGATTTGATAGAACATCGAGGGTATCGATTTCCAATATCGGGGAAAATGAGTCGTCTGAGAAGATCAACTAATGTTTGAGACTAAAAACTATGATTTTACCAAGTTAGAGCAAAATCTGCAGCAAGAACCACGATAAAAGAGCTGAAATCCTGATCTTGATCAGACCTGATCGGATATTGGGGTACTGATTTCCGATATCGGGGAGAAATCGGAAAAAATAAGTAGCCCATAACCTGACCGGAAGTCTAAAGAATATTTGCGTGAAGTTTGGTGAGAATCGGATAAAATTGTGGGTTTGTATAAAGGACATGCAGACAGACAGGTAGGTAGACAGATAAACACAAACATCTTGCATTTTATGTATGTAGATTATTTTTCATTTTGAAAAGAAAATCCCGCTTTCATCAACTAAAAAAAAGGCAAACGTATATTATTATATTCAAAATGGCCGACAGAACTAGGTCGGTAAAAAAAACCTGTTCGGGTCAAAAATGAAAGACCCTCAGATACTAAAAAATGGTGACCCAGATATTAGGACAAAAGAAAGTATGAGGTCAAGAATGCCTAAAATCTGCCAAAAACGGTTTTTAATGTGTGGTGTGCGCTTTGGTGCAGTGGAACGAGAAATCTGGGAGCCGAGATCCAATTCCATTTGAATTTCTAGTATTCACTTACGCGCAAATAGCTTTGGGAAAGGTATTAATCCGTCTCTTCTCCCCAGTTATGAATAAAATAATATGACCGATTGGGTACTATATCGTTGGCTGGCAACCAAACTATCGCAGAAAGTAATGACAACCTACTGAGGGATAATCTTCTGCCCGGTCAGTCATGTTTCTTTCGAGATATGATCACCCAAGCGTGTATTATGTATGGCATTTAACTAACTGAATATTCTATCACACTAGTAGGAGAGCATATAGGCGTTTATCTAGCCCAATTTATTCAGATTCTCTGTTTTACCTCCGATGACCTGACCGCAAAGCCTCTGTCAACGTTCCCAAATGTTTTGATGTAGATGGCCAGAAAATGCCGGTCATTGTGACTTCCGTATCTTATGCTAAATATTATTAGTAAAACTCTTGTTCTCTTTCATTTGGGGATGCAAAACTCCCAAGATAGTTCGGTAGGTCTGTTACCTCCACCCTTCGGGAGGCGAACCGGGTATGCTTTGTGTTGAGATTCGTCAACATGCGCTTTGCAACTCGATCCTCAAGCCAATATGTCAGAAATCGGATGGTTAGGAAATATTTTGGAAGGATGACACACTTAAGAACTTCTCATCCGTGCACTCGTGAGAGATGGAGGCCCACCGTTTACCCCGAGGAGAGAGCTTCTTCTACCAAATTCTGTCGGCTTGCTCTTAAGCACCTCTTACGGGAAACGCATAGGTTCTCTGACGTCTAGGCATTGTCCCGTCAGGTATTATATCAAAAGTTAGTGAAGGGTCCGTTCAGAACAATTTGATAGGCGGGTTTCAATACACGAAAGATTAGGCCACTCGTTACTGCTTTGGGCGCCCGTGTTGAAATGGTACGATAATGATGAAGCTTTTTTCATCAGGCTTGGTATAAAAAATTTTTTCAGTGGTCATGGACAATTCTGTAAACTGCGTTCGCTGTGATGCTCAGTGGATAAACCACGTTGCACCATTTTGTTTGGTTCATTCTGGTGTCATAGTCACTTCAGGTAAATTTTGTTGGCATATTGTTCGGGAGGTTTTCCATCCTCGAGGCCAGTTCTGTGTGTAGCAATACGATACCGCCGTTGATGAAGATTGAACATTGTGTTCATTTGTTTTCAAGGTTTATGAGAGTCAAGATATGGACGACACGTCAGAAGATATTATATGGGGGGGGGGGTTGATCAGCTACTAGGTCCCACCCTTTTACTATGATACAGATAAGATGTTACCGCAATTTCTACTCCAATAGCTTCTTTCCTCACACTTACTGTCTGTGGAATTCCCTTCCATACATTTGCTTCCCCGTCAGCTACAATCTCCAGGAGTTTAAATGTAAGGTCAATAGACACCTCCTAACACACTAACTCTCATCTATTCTCTCAAACACCCTTCCCATCTACCCAACACCCATCCTCGCTATCCTTACCCGTCTATCACCCTCCTTCTGACATTTCCTATATCTAACCACTCTTTTCAATCACTTTCCCCTAAGTAAGCCCCTGCTCAATAGTGGCAATGGAATGCCTTGCTTGGGGTGAAATGACAAAAAAATAAAATAAAATAAAATAACTTCACCTCTTCGAAACTAATCTTGTTCTTTAGGTATCAAGCCAAGATTAAAACGGAAACGCCTCAGCTCTCTTCAGCAGAATTTGCTGTATACCCACTACGAAGATGACGAAAATAAAAACTGGACCTCAAACTCTTATAAAATTGACTGTCTTTTTAAAGCTGATAAAATGACGGTATTAACACGTATATAGATAAAGGTAGAAGACATATTTGCTGGTATTTGTCTGTATTTTTGAGATGAGGTAGTATTTACACTATTTAATTATACGGACTATTGTCCTCATCTTAGTTGCCATTTGCACGACGTTTCGGCCATTGTACGCTCCGGCGTTCTTCAGATGCTAGGAATTTCGAACCGAACCCTTTATTACAATCACTGAGGTAGAAAATCTTCATTCTTTGTGCGAAGCCTCTTTTGGTAGTCATGAGTTATCTCCCTCTAACCGGACCTTCTATGTTCTTTACCCTGGTGTTTTCTATGTGCTGTAGCCTTGTATTGAACGTCTATATTCACAGGGCTATGTGTCCTTTGGGAGACATGACCAGTGGATAAAGACATTGGTTAGTTCCAGTGACTTAACCAAAAATGTTGTGAGTGCAATACCAGGCTACTGCAGCGGTGAACAAGTAACATGGAGAGTTGGGCTAGAGGGAGATAATCCATCCTGCATATATACAAGTCAACCATCCGTCCGTACATGGAGTACTGCTGCCATTTATGGTCAGGTGCCCCTGCCGTTCTCCTCAGTGTTCTTGACAAGCTCCAAAGGAGAGTCTGTAATGTGATAGGTACTGATCTGGCGACTCGTCTGCAGCCAATTTCCCATCGTCGAAATGTGGCCTCCCTTTGTCTCTTCTATAAATACTTTCATGGCTTCTGCTCGGATGAGCTTAAGTCACTGATGCCTCCTCAACAGGTGTTTACCCGTGCAACCAGACTGGCAACTGGGTCCCACCCATTCACAGTCAGGTTAGCCAAACTCAGACGACAATTCTACTCCTGCAGCTTCCTCTCTCGCACTTCCCGCCTGTGGAACTCGCTCCCGTATTCTTGCTTTCCTGACGGCTATGACCTCCAGAAATTTAAAAGCAAAGTTAATACTCACCTACTAACCATTGGACTCTAGCTCTCTCCCCTCCCCTGTATAATCTTCACGTTCTCTCCGCCCATGTATCTGTCATCGCACCTGCTTTCTCAGCTTTCTATTGTTCCTTTCTAACTAGGTTTTACTCCTTACTCTTTTCTAATTAATCTTTTTACATTTATGTAACCTCCTGCACATCAGTGGCGTTTCTGCCTTGCTCGGGGTGAAATGATTAAAAAAAAAAAAAAAAAAAAAAAAAGAAATGAGAATCCTGATCGTAATAAAAGTTTCGGTTCGAACTTCCTAGCACCTGAAGAAAGGTGAATTGTCGTAAAGATGAGGACAATAATCCGAATAATGTAAATAGTGTGACATATATTTTATTCGCTTCTTGGTGACGTCAACTGTGGAGTAGGAGGTGGTTCGAGAGAAGCGGGTCAGTAGACACGCATCGAACCAGCCAAAGGCCGCGGGCTCGTCCGCGGTTTTACCTTGTGTATAACTCCGTCTGTATTCTAATCTCAACTCTCTTTGCTTCCACTAACCCAACTGCCTTCCGATCTATATATTGCCACTTTCGTTTTTTGTTCCAGGCACATTGTTTACAAAACGATTTCGGGGTTTTCATTATCGGACTTTGGCTACAATTGTTATCAAAACACAAAACACTATTATATTATTGTAATGAAATAATATTTATTTTACTATAAATACATCTCTGTCTCTACATTTCCAGACCTGCGAAGTTTTACTCGTCACACAGTGTCTGCATTATTTAATTTTCAAAACAATATTTATTATCAAAACTATTTTCTTTGTGTCACCCAGTTTGCATTTTTGCTGGTTCATAAAAATACCCTTCTGCGAAAAATTACGCACTAGGTCAGATTATATATAAGACATTTAGGTCCGTCTTGCACGTCTGCGTCGAATAAGAGTAGTCATCAACCTTCAACTTGGTATATATGCTCGCAGGTATTTAAATTTCTGTACCTGCTTGATTTTAGTATCTCCGACCTGTAACCGACATTTGAGCTCCTCGTTTTGCTGATGACCATGCATTTAGTCTTCTTGTGGTTGATGTTTAGTTCTTTTTTTCACACTTTATTTCCTTTCATTATGTACGAGGTTTTGTATTTTTCCCGTGTCTGCTATCAGCTCTATGTCATTTTTCATATCTTATGTTATTAAAATTGTCGTAGAATTTCTAGATTTCTAAGAATTGTTTCGCTGTATAAATTGAATAAGTCCGGTGAGAAGACACGTCCTTGTCTTTCGCTTCATTTCATCTTTGTATATCTGCTGAATTCGTTTCCTGTCCGTATGCATGCGGTTTGCTACCAGTATGGGTTCTTTTCCGAATATGTCAAAGTTGCCGAGCAACTGTAGCAGATCTTTGTGGGGTACGTTGTTCAACGCCTTTGCGTAGTCTATAAAACACGGGTACAGATCCTTCTGCATTTGTATTGCTCTTTTTGATAACATTCTGAGCATAAATATCGTGTTTCTTGTTTCGGTGTCTTTGACCAACCCGCATTGTTCTTGTCTTTATGGCCTGATGCTGACCTGATTCTGCTGCCCACTCTATTCATTAGAATCCGGAAAATGAGTTTTGTTATCTGGCTCATTAAGTTGATTGTTCGGTGGAGTTCACATTCGTTTACGCCCGGTTTCGGCAGTGCTATGAAAATTGATCTGCTTAGGTCTTTCGGTATATCGCCACTGTTATAGATTTAATTTATTATTTCTGCAATCTTTTCTATGTAAAATTGTCTAAGGAAGTCAGAATCTCTATTACAATTTCGTCTTGTCCTACCGCTTTGCTTCTTTTCAGTTACAAAACTAGTTATTCGTGTCTAGATAGTAACTCTAATTGGTTCTATAAGTTCAAATTGGTAGATGATACAAAAGTGATCTTAAATGTTATTGTTTTTCACGACTTCAAGTCAAAAGTTCGGAAGAAAAACACATTCAACACCAAAATAAAAAAAAGGTGCTTTACGAGAAATATTTTATAAATATGAACTGGAAGCTGTACTAACTTCCCAGTCAAGGAATGCCAAATGGTTTTTTTTATAGTGAAACGGCTATATGACTATTAATATTAAAGATGAGTTTGAGTTTTGCTTAAGCATATCAATCACTATGTGTTATTTAATGCCAACAAGGTGGAGTTTTAAGGTATTTTTTTAATGTTCGGTTATAGGAAGAAAGTTGATTTAGTCAGATTTTAATGAAAATGCTTTTGTTTTTATTCTTTTCTATTTTAGAATACTGAAAATGTCTTCTAGTTTTGTATTCAAAAATGTTTTTGCTGAGAATATTTTTTCCTTCAAAAGCGTGTTATAGTAATACCTTTTCCCTTCAAAACTGTATTGTTAGTAATATTTTCCCTTCAAAAATGTATATTTTTCTATGAAATTTATTTTTATGTATATATATTTCTATAATAGTGTATTTTTATACTTTCAAAGAGTTTTGAACACAGTTTTTGTGTTAACTATTTGCCCATAGCTGGGACCCTAACTAGTGCTACTACTTCGGCTCAGGGTGGACCGGAGAACAACAGCAATTAAGAGATGGTTCCATGCTCCTCACAACCTCCAAATCAGAGATATTGCTTCCGGATGCAATATACTGTCATGTCCAGGACCATATATTAGAGATGAAGGGAACATATATTACATTATCATCCGAGTCTGATAACAAGAGAGAAAGCTTAACTTTAGTGGCTCTAGCTGAACACTCAGTGATTGCGATTAAAGCTTTGATTATGAGGAAATGAAATGCTGCTTCATTTTGATCCCAACCTGATGACCAGAAGTTTTAAAAAAATCATATTTCAACTAGCACTGGCTACACGGTCAATAAATGTCAAATGTTTCCTCGTAGAACATTACTTGGTGAAAGACCATTCTTTTAGATATTTTTGTACTAATTCTGGTGAATTCCAGGACCCTATCGTTGGTCTGATTTTGCTCTTAATTTTTGCTCGGATGAAGACTGAATATTGTGTTTTTTTTTTTTCATTTGCTAGGCGTGTATGAGAGACTGGATATAAAAAATACGTCAGAAAAAAAATCTTCCAGGGCGAGCGGTTCATCTATTCCCAATTAGTTTTGTTCTTCAAGAATTTTGCAAAAGGTGGGTCACTCTTGCATGTCTGTGTTGTGTAAAAGAGGCCGGTTTAGAATGGCATTTTCATGCTTGCTCTGGATTGAATATTGGTAACCTAGTTCAAAATTAGTTCAGTTTAGGATTATTTACTATCTTTACTTATTTTATTTCAAAGCTGAATGACGCAAGATTATTGGACATTTTTATTTCTGCCACAACATTCTTTGACTTAATTATTCCTCCGCTCCACTGTAAGGTTTTCAGAGATGTCAGTTCTCTGGTGGATGCGGGATGATTTTAGTTTTTCCTGTGTTAATTTTCGTATCTGTTGATGTGTTTGTAGAGTGTGTGTATGAATGAGTGGTTGGACGAAATAATGTTTTACATTATTAAAATCTAGAATTGATTTCGTCTCGTTAAATGATGTTTCAGCCATAATAAGAATTGTGTGGGGATTTTATAAGAATTGTGTGGGGATTTTATTACAAACACTATTTTATTTAAGTCTTGTAAGTAGTTTGTCATATTGTAAATATCCATGGCGATTAAAATTTTTAAATATTGTTTTATTGTTTTATAAATAACCGGTTAAACAAACCCAAGGAAGACTATATAATATAACCGATTAAAATAAAAGGCAGACTATGTAATATAACCAATTAAACAAACATAGGAAGACTAACTATAGCCGATTAAACAAGCCCAAGGCAGGCTATAAATATAACCGATTAATCAGAACTAAGAAAGACTATATCATAGAACCGATTAAAATAAAAGGCAGACTATGTAATACAACCAATTAAACAAACATAGGAAGACTAACTATAGCCGATTAAACAAGCCCAAGGCAGGCTATAAATATAACCGATTAATCAGAACTAAGAAAGACTATATCATAGAACCGATTAAAATAAAAGGCAGACTATGTAATACAACCAATTAAACAAACATAGGAAGACTAACTATAGCCGATTAAACAAGCCCAAGGCAGGCTATAAATATAGCCGATTAATCAGAACTAAGAAAGACTATATCATAGAACCGATTAAAATAAAAGGCAGACTATGTAATACAACCAATTAAACAAACATAGGAAGACTAACTATAGCCGATTAAACAAGCCCAAGGCAGGCTATAAATATAACCGATTAATCAGAACTAAGAAAGACTATATAATATAACCGATTAAACAAACCTGAGGAAAACTATATCATAGAACCGATTAAACAAACCTAAGATAGCTTATATAATATAAGCGAGTAAACAAGCCTAAAAAAGACTATATGATATAACCGTTTAAGCAAATCTAAGGAATCTAAACTTATTTATAAATGGAACTTTGTCTGTGTGTGTGTCCGTTAGCTATAGACTACAAAACGGCTGAATCGATTTTCTTGAAAATTAACACAGTTGTACTATAGGCGTCTGCGAGTGTTCTTAGCTAGGGTTTGTGTCGAAGTACCCCCTATAAATATCGAAAATTGATAATCGAAAAAATTGGGTTAGAGAAGAAGTGGTCCGATTTTAATCAAATTTGATACACTCATAGACAAAGACATAAGAAACGATATTCAGAAGTTTCAAGGTTGCAGTTCTTACAATAGTGCAGAAAATCAATAATATATATATATATATATATATATATATATATATATATATAAGGCAAGGTGTTTGTGCGTGTGTCTGTTTATCTGTCTGTATATCTGTAATTTTTTCATCCCTTTTATTTTAGTTTTTGCTTCGGGCTTGGTTCTAAGTAGGTATAATTGTAGTTCTTAGTCTCAGCCATCTTACCATTTACTCAGAAGACTTATTTAGCCTTCAAAATTAAGTTTACGACGAAAAACACTTATTTGATATCGATACCAGGAAATCAAAATTTGATTTACATCCATTCGTTTTTCTTTCGGTCTACGGTTTCGCTTTAACTGGAAACAACTATTGCTTTTTAGTCTTTCGTGCCAACGTCCAACGAATCCAGGAGCATGGATTAGTTTTAAAGCTTTCATTACACCCGAGCGACGCCGGGCTACCCTGCTAGTACTATATAATATAAGCGGTTAAACAAACCAGAGGAAACACTAAATATAACCGTTTAAACAAACCTAAGTAAGACTATATAATATAAGCGAATAAACCAATTTATAACACATGGATACAAATAATGATCACATAAAAACATCCATGCAAAAGCAAAGACGAACATTAACTTACCATTCCTGTATTTGTCCCATTCGTTGAATTCGAACCTCTTGTCGGTGTATGGGACGCCGGCAGCGGCCATCACCATACGACAAATCTCGGCACGTCCGCGGCCATTGAAGTAGTAGAGAGTGTAGTTAGGCATAGCGAAGTCTTGACTAGCGATTCAAGTCGATTTTCTAACAAATTGATTCACCGGAGATGATCACGTTCTTTTGGCGATAGAAAGACTGAGCAAAAGTTTATATAGCGGCCACTGACTCAGCGAATGTAATGATCAGGAATTGTCTCGAAAGTTGGGTATGTGGTTATATGACTATTTCCAATTGATTCAGAGAAATTATACCAAGATCACTTTGCCATACGCTAGACGTTATTTGCTATCAGACAGGACAGGTCAGACTTAATTGAATAATAATAGTTAACGTTACTTCAGCAAGCATGTCTCGCTCTATTAAGATGTCGCTAACATTTTAAACTTACACTAACTTGGTTAAAGCATATATCGGAAGATCAGGCAATATCTTACCGAGAGCAAATGTAGATGAGATGAGGAAAAGCCCCGAGAAAACAAAATATTAATTACAATTATTACGCAATGAGTTATTAAAAAGTTATCCTCATCTTAGTTGTTATAATCTCAATGTTTATAATCCTTTTATCTGTTTGAATTTCATTGATTATAAATTACAAGCAATATAGCCTGGCGTTGCTCGAGTGTAATGAAAGCTTTAAAACTAATCCATGGTCCTAGATTCGTTGGACGTTGGCACGAAAGACTAAAAAGCAATAGTTGTTTCCAGTTAAAGCGAAACCGTAGACTGAAAAAAAAATGATTGGATGTAAGTCAAATTTTGATTTCCTGGTATCGATATCAAATAAGTGTTTTTCGTCGTAAACTGAATTTTGAAGGCTAAATAAGTTCTCTGAGTAAATGGTATCATGGCTGAGACTAACAACTACAATTATACCTACTTAGAGCCAAACCCGAAGAAAAACTAAAATAAAAGGGCTGAAAAAATACATACAGGCAGATAAACAGACACACACAAACATCTTGCCTTATATATATATATTATCGATTTCTGCATTATTGTAAGAACTGCAACTTTGAAACTTCTGAATATCGTTTCTTATGTCTTTGTCTATGAGTGTATCAAATTTGCTTAAAATCGGACCACTCATTATATAACCCAATTTTTTTATTACCGATTTTCGATATTTATCGGGAGTATCTCGACACAAAACCTAGCTAAGAACACTCGCAGACACATATAGTACAACTGTGTAAATTTGCAAGAAGATCGGTTCCGCCGTTTCGGAGTCTATAGGTAACGGACACACATACAGAGACACACACAAACACACACATACACGCACAAAGTTCCATTTGTAAATAAGTTTAGATTATTATTATACACTAATTAGTTCAAACTGCTATACTCATCTTGTTTGTTACAGTCTAAAAGTTTACAATCTTATTTAATATTCTATTTTATATTATTCAGATGAAGAATTATCATAATTATAAACTGATTTATGCAAATTATTATCTCCATCCTGGTAGTTATAGTTCAATATTTTAAATCTTATTTATAATTGAATTATTCAGGTGAAAAATTATCATCCTTTTGCATCGATTTATTTAACCTGTTATCTTGGTTGTTATAGTCTTAACGTTTTGTATCTTATTTTCGGTCCTGGGTATGACGATAAACTGCATCCGACAGCAAGGTCTCTCATTGGAAGGTTGTGAGGAGCATAGAACCTCCTCTTAATTGCTGTTCTTCCCAGGTCTACCCTGTGGTAGCACTTGTTAGGGTCCCAGCTATGGACAATTAGTTAACCCCCAAACTGGGGTCAAACACTATAAAAGTATAAAAATTGACTTTTAGAGAAATATATACATAAAAATTCATTTTTATAGAAAAATTACATTTTCAAGGAAAATATTACCAACAATATATTTTTGAACAAAAAATGTTAACATTAATACATTTTTCTAATAAAAAACTAGAAGTCATCTTCAAATTTCTAAAATAAAACTTTTTCATCAAAATTTGACTAAATCAACCTTCTCAATATCAGTCAGTTAAATGCCATACGTGATACACGCTTTGGAAAATCGTCTCTCGAAAGAGACATGACTGACCGGGCAAAACGTTATCCCGCAGTAGATTGCCATTACTTTCTGCTATAGAACCCAATCCGTCCTGTTATTTAACCTATAACTAGAGGGAAGAGACAGATAATTTTTTTCCAGAGAGTATTTTTTGCGTAAGTGAATGCAAGGAATTCAGCTGGAATTCGAACTCGGATCCACGGTGTCTTGTTCTAAGCAGATAACCACTGCACCACAACGCACATCCCTGCACCACAATGCAAAAAATATATCTTAAAACCACAGTTTTTGGCATTACATAACACACACAGGTTGATATGCCGTTAAATAAAACTCGCTCAAACTCAATCCTATTTTCTTTTTTAATTTCTCGCTAGTATCGTCCGGTTCACACTCCACCCACGTCAATTGTACAGGTGTAGAGGCTCATCCATTGTTCCCTGTTTAGGATGTGGTTTCCGGCTTTCTTTTTTCCAATCTTTTCACTTTTCTTTTCTTATTTTTTATTTTTATTTTTCAATTGGAGTAGATAGACTAAGCTATCACCCGGTTCACACTCCACCCACGTCTATTGTACAGGTGTAGAGGCTCATCACTTGTTCCCTGTTTAGGATGTGGTTTCCGGCTTTCTTTTTTCCAATCTTTTCACTTTTCTTTTCTTATTTTTTATTTTTATTTTTCATTTGGAGTAGATAGACTAAACTATCACCCGGTTCACAGTCCACCCACGTCTATTGTACAGGTGTAGAGGCTCATCCCTTGTTCCCTGTTTAGGATGTGGTTTCTGGCTTTCTCTTTTCCAATCTTTTCACTTTTCTTTTTCTTATTTTTTATTTTATTTTTTTCAATTCGAGTAGATAGACTAAGCTATCACCCGGTTCACACTCCACCCAGGTCTATTGTACAGGTGTAGAGGCTCATCCCTTGTTCCCTGTTTAGGATGTGGTTTCTGGCTTTCTCTTTTCCAATCTTTTCACTTTTCTTTTCTTATTTTTTATTTTTATTTTTCAATTGCAGTAGATAGACTAAACTTTCGCCCGGTTCACACTCCACCCAGGTCTATTGTACAGGTGTAGAGGCTCATCCCTTGTTCCATGTTTAGGATATGGTTTCCGGCTTTCTCTTTTCCAAATCTTTTCACTCTTGCGTAACCTCTGCACATCAGTGGCGTTACCGCTTTGCTCCGGGTGATATGGTTAAAAAAAAAAAGGAATTATCATTATCATATCCTGATTTATTTAAACAGTTATTCTCATCTTCATTTTCTTTACTGAATCATTATAATCTTATTTTCTGTTTAAACAACTATCCTCGTATTGATTTTTTTCTGAATAATTACAATTTATTTTCTGTTTCATATGATGAATATTATTGCACCAAAACGCACATCCTTACTCAGATTGTGACAGTATGTCATTATATTCATAAAAGTAAGATTAACCTTTCATTGCCAATGAGTTTCGTCCTCTGATAGCTTTTAGCAAATCACATGTCACCATTTTACTTTGAAGGAACCTGAGCATAAGATGTACTGAACATGTGAAACGAGAAATTTTTAGAGAAAAAAAAAGGACACTGATATACAGATATCTTCTTCATGTGCCATGTTCCTTCAGGACGTAGACGATCATGAACTTCCATTTGGCTCTGTCTCTTGTATCTCAAACTTCTTCCTCTTGGTAGCTCTCCCAAACCCCAAATTTCCATCCATTTGCTTAGGTCTATCAAGTCTCCTCCTTATGTTAAGAATGAGTTTTCTCGTTTCCATCCTCTTCTTAATCACGTGCTCAATCCATGGTATCCCCAGGATCCTTCTGTAAAACCACATTTCGGCTGCCTCAAGCTTCTCTTGCATCCAACATTTACTGCCATACAGAAGGACAGATTTCACATAGTCCACCACTCTTTTCTTTGTTTCCAATGAGATTTTTCTTTTTTTCTGTACTCTTGTTAACATTTGAAATGCATCATCAGCCATTCCAATGCGTCTTTGGATCTCAATATCACACATTCCATATTTTGTCAGCACGTTTTCCAGGTATATAAATTTCTTCACTTAGTTTCTCCGACCTGTACTTGGCATTTTTGAAAGTTTTAACACGATAGGAATCTACCAACACTATATATAGATAAATATACAACAGTATCTATCTATCTATCTATCTATCTATCTATCTATCTATCTATCTGTTGTGGGGTTGTCCCTTTTCATAAAAATGGACTCGTCCAGAGAATACTTATACCACTGCTGTAGAAGTGAGACTGGAGAATACCGCGTTTTCACAGAGAGTTAACCGGAGAATACGAGAGTCAAGAGAGAGATTATTATGCAGTACCAATCAGCTTCCGACGCGGACATAATATTCTACGGCTTCACTTCCAGAGACTTATCCATATGCTTTT
Organism: Ascarosepion bandense; assembly: GCA_037127315.1. Taxonomy (NCBI): domain Eukaryota; kingdom Metazoa; phylum Mollusca; class Cephalopoda; order Sepiida; family Sepiidae; genus Ascarosepion; species Ascarosepion bandense. Next base: position 1,418,180 of record JBBBDQ010001188.1, read on the forward strand.
TACTGGACTACTAATATTTATTTAAGTCTGTATTCTTATGTTAATACACTTATTTTCTATCTCAATTACTGGTCGTTGTTCATTTATTTGTGTGAGCCCCATTCCCGGGATCCACTCAAACTTGGAGACGTGAATTTGAGAGTCACGTCGACCACAACAACTTGGCGACAAGATTCGAAAGATCTGGTCGCGTAACACCTGGGTAAGAATGCAAGGACCAAAAAGAAAGACTTTGTCCCATTGAAATGTCAAAACCACGTCGTACAACAATTAAGTGACGACTCAGGGATTAATAAAGAACTACTCGTCACAACAATTAACGACGAACATAAAAGAACGTAAAAAACAAATTTACATAAGAGATTGAAAGAAAAATTCGTCTCTCCCAACAAATGGTATTTGCAAGTTAATAATTTGTTATCCTCGAGCAAGTCATCACTATTAGTTGGCGACTAAATAATAAAAAAAATATTACACAACAATCAAAACTGGAAATTCTTTTACATGATTTAATACAAAAATCATCGGTAAAAAAGTGAAAGCCCTCACTGAAACAAAGCAAAACATGGAACACTTTCAATTATAAGAAAAAGTGAAGAGCGACAGCTAAAATTGAAGGAAAATTTAGCTGAAGCACAGAAAAAACAGATGGAAGCACAAAGAATAAACAAAGAGAGATAACTACAACTCCGGGAATTACTTTTAAAAGTGACAGTTAACTCACAAAAAAAGAATATTGAAAAAGAGGCGAATTTTCCCAAGACGCAGTTTGGAGCACAATAGAAACATGTAATTACTCTCTAAAAGACGATGAAAATTTCGGGGAATATTTCATGAAGATATTTTCAACATCAGTCAGTTTAAGTGCCATACGTGATACACGCTTGGGCGATCATGTCTCGAAAGAGACATGACTGACTGGGCAGAGGATTATCCCGCAGTAGGTTGCGCATTAGATCACCATAGATTGCCAAAATTGGAAGGAAGCGAAAAAGTTACGTTTATTACTCAGTAAATTGGGAACAGATGAGTACGCAAAGTTAACGAAAAAAAAAACATTTGACGTTTGACGAGACAGTTACATGCCTTACGGAGTTTTTCAGTCCAAAGACTTCAGTCTTTCCGAAAAGGTGGAAATGCCTCGACCTCGTAAAATACAAAGATGATGACTTCTCAACGTTAACAAACATTGCGATGATTTTAAATTGCGATGATTGTAAATTGACTCCGGACTATTTTAAGTGTCTTAATTTCGTAGCGGGATCAGTCTCAGCCAAGGATAGCGAAATGCGAAAACGAATGCTCACTAAGCTTCAAAATGAGCCTGGATTAACGCTTTAAAAATTGTTAGAAGACTGTCAAAAATACTTGAGCATCAAAATAGACTCTAAGAATATTAAGTAATCGGGAGTAGCACACATAGTTAAGTCGAACAAAAATTTACGATTTTCACCTTCCCCGAAAAAGAAACAAAAATTTAATGATAAAGAAAAATGACAAGATGTAATGCGATTAATGACAGAGATCCAGTCAAAAATAAGCCCTCACCATCTGCATGCTACAGATGTGGTGGATTCTACTGGAATAGAACCTGATGATTTAAATACAAGAACTGTTTAGATTGTGGCAAATGGGGTATAAGTTATCTCAGTGCAGAAGTAAAAAACGCACTACTAGGGTAAGAACTACTAGAATGAACTAAGAAAACAAACTAAATACAAGAAAATACGTGTACCTCGAGATTTTAAATAGGAACGTAAAATTACAGTTAGATTCAGGATCGGATCTAACTATAATTAATTTGCAAACCTGGATGAATCTAAATAGACCGACCATGATGCATACACAGAAAATCGCCGAGTCTGTTGCGGGGAAGCGTTTCAATTTTTAAGGAGAAGTAATTGTAAACGTAAAATTCCATGAAAAAACTAAAAACATTGAAAATATTTGTAAGGAAATACACAGAAAATTTGGTGGGCACAGACTGGATGCAAAATGTTGATGTATGGGATTTGTCTATTAGCTCAATTTGTAAGAAAATAGAGTGCGAGCCGCTAGAAGATATATGAAAAGAAGAAGTACACAGTTAATGCCCCGAAGTATTCTGGACTGGTTTAGAACAATGTAATAAGTTTGCAGCTAAAATCAAACTAAAGCAAAATGTTCAACCAGTATTCAAGAAAAAGCGAAACGTGCCTTTCGCAATCATAGACAAGGAGTTAGCTAGCTTGGTACCTGCGAAATGCGAACCTTTGGAAGACTCTGTAATAGCGGCTTTGCAAGCAGAAGACTAAATCAGTAAAGTCCTTAGCAATACAGTCAGGGAATTATCAGTGACCTCGTTAGAAATCAAAAGAGAAGCTGAAATAGATGAATTCATACGAAGTACAAAGAGAAACATAGAAGAAAAAGAAAGAAATCTAGCCGAGAGCTTTTCAATTTGTGATCACGTATTACTTTATAATGAAAGGGTGGTCATACCCATATCTTTACAAAGACGAATTCTGATGGACTCTCATGTACGACATCCAGGGAGAAACCGTATGAAAGCGTTAATGAGAAGTTACGTTTACTGTCATAATATGTATAACGACATTACTCAAATGGTAGAAAAAAGTAGAGGCCGTGCTGCGGCAGAACAGGCACCATCAATTATATAAGAACCATTGCCCAAGGCGGACAGACGTTGGTCTAGAACTATACAAGACCCATATATGGAAATTACTTATTTATAACGGTAGGTAGCTTTAGCAAGTGGCCAGAAGTCTTCAGATACAAAAACCCTACGACGGAAAACACTATTAATTGTCTACACGAATTATTCGCAAGATTTGGCGTAGTATATTGCCTTGTAACTGATAATGGTATCCAATTAACCTCGAGCGACTTTCAAGAATTCTGTGCGACTTATCAAATCAGGCATATTAAAATAACACTATGCCACCCATGATCTAACGGTCAAGCCGAAAGGTTTGTGGACATTCTTAAGAGAACCTTGAGAAAAGCAAAAGACGTACCAACAGAAAGAGCTATGCAACAGTCCCTGCAAGTCTACAGAATCACCCCTAACGAAAACATACCATCTTGTCTTTCGCCAGCCGAAGTGATGTTTGCCGGTAAAATACGGTCTGCTTTTGGCAAATTATTACCCAGCAAAAATAAATACCGGCATACATATATAGTGCTTAAAGGATCCTTTAAACCAGGCGAACGGGTCTATTTCAGAATGTTCAGGAACAATATTGCGAAATAGGTAAGATAATAAGCAGACTGGGAAATATTCTGTACAAGATCCAAGGCAAAGAATTCACTCACAGGAGACATATCAATCAGATACAAAAAAGACGGGTAGAAGAGCCTAGCTCGTCACCGTCGGCAAATGAAGATTCGATGGGGGCGATTTTTGAAGCATTTGAAACTCATTGACCGCAAGTAGCCACGTACATTAGAAGAACAAGCATTAAAAGAAAATTCACAGAACCGATAATAATAGACCATAAGCGAAAAAATTCTTGACTTCCCCCAAAAAAGAAGCTAAAAAGTGGGATGTTGTTGGGTTCTCCCATTTCATAAAGATAAACTCGTCCAGAGTATACTTATACTACTGCTATAGAAGCATAACTGGAGAATACCGCGTTTTCACAGAGAGTTTACCGGAGAATATGAGAGTCCAGAGAGATATTATTACGCAGTATCCGTCAGCTTCCGACGCGGACATACTTAATGTACTACGGCTTCACTTCCAGAGACTTGTGCATATACATTTTACTATCCCGTATTCCCGGACTACTAATCTTCATTCAAGTCTGTATCCTTACGTTAATACACTTATTTTCTATCTCAATTACTGGTCGTTGTTCATTTTTTGTGTGAGCCCCATTCCCAGAATCCACAACACTATCTATCTATCTTTTTGATTTTCCTGTTTTTTTTAATTCTTCGTAAAAATTATAGAATTCTCATCATCCTAATGTAGAGCCATATTTCTGTTCAGTCTGCTGTCACATGGCATTGAAACACCAGTTTCAGAATGACCAACAGAATATAGTAAACTTAAAAAGAATTTGTTCAATCAAAGGCGAAAAAGAAAACACGTTTTAATTTGAATCGAAACTGGAATGAAGAAAAATAAAAAATGTGTATTGTATCAAAAACGCTGGTTTTCATATTCACAAAATATAAAACAATGGAATGCGGTCTGTGACCCGCAGAATATCATTTATTGAAATTATTCGGTCACAAGCAGAAAAATGCAGACATATAGCTCAAGGACAGAAGTATAAATAATGAGGAAAGGAATAGAGTATATCTCAGTAAGCAGACAAAATAAGGTTTTTGATGTCAGAAACAATGACAAATAAACAGGCGTTGCATCAGCGTATCAAAGTTGGAAAAAATTGAACAATGAAATAAACAAGAATGAGTTTACGTCAAAATGCAACTTGTCAAGGACAAAAGTTGACGAGTATTTCTGGCAAGGAATGACGTAATTTGGTAAAGCTTGACAAGGCTAAACCTATATATAAAACCGGATTTTTCCGAATCAAAGAGCAGAAAAAGCCATAAACTTAAAGAGAAGACAAATAAAACAATTCCAGTCGTCACTCTCTCGTATGTGTATACGTACCGATTTCCTCTGACTAATCTTATACACAGAACTGAACTGTATAAAATAAACAGAATAAGATAATATATTTTTATTTTCGTGTCCGTCGTTATAATTTGAAACGATCGTCAACCTTGGTTATCAGATTATACAAAATAAGTCACCCTGTTATACAACACACTACAGCACAAAGTACAATCTGTTCATTGTACACTTTTCTTATAAAATATAATTATCTCCAAAACGCTTGAAAATTATCGAATATATTTCTTTTATAGTAAACTATAAAAGTGTTCTTTTCTTTTTTTTTCTCAAAAACCAAAAGGCAGAACTGTAGACACAAAGAAATTCATAGTGAAATAAAAAACAAAATGGTCGATATTGCAGAAAGCAGCCAATCAAATAGTCCGAGTAATAATTACCTATTGACAGTAGACAGGAGTTCGTTTGCACTGCATCAAATAATCGTTCAGTGTCAAGACCTGTCACCTGATGACAAATGCACAGTGACCAATTAAAGTTACACAAATATACGTGGTGTAGACTTTTAATAACTATTCAGATCCCTGAAAATTTTCTATTCTGCTAATCAGTGTTTACTGCACACTTGCAATAATTTGTTTCACTGTTCGCTGAGAAAGTGAATAAAATTAAATCTAATACCAATATTATTATAGATTCACTTTTCGTCACAATCAAAACTCTGAATAGTTTAAATGAGTTCCATATTTATTGTTCACGCAATCTGATCTACTCTATCTGAATAGAAAATAGAGATAATTTGTGTCATAGCAGCACAAAACTAAAACGATGTGTTTTACTTTTCTTTGCTGTTTGCATAAACATATTTTGCTGACATCGATATAAATGGGTTATGGCACTCAATTAGTAGCAGATTCAGAAAGAAAATATGGGGCATAACCTTTTTATAATCGAATTTATCAAGAGTTAAAAACTCATTTAGTGGTTATATTTTTTAAAAATTCATAAAGTAAATCGTAAAGAAATTTACTTTTTAATGAAGAGTAACACTATTTCTGCATATGAAAAAATGTAAATCTTAGTTTAATACGACGGGGCGAAATAAATTATTACTAGTGGTATTGTTGATTTTGTAGTTTATTGTAAATCGTGATATGAGTCGAGGTTGACATTAAGATTTATTGCATAAACTTGTTAAATCCTAAAAATAGAAAAACAAGCTAAAAATTGAAGAGAATAGAAAGGAAAAATATATTTTTGCATTGTTTATTCAAAAACCGATCAGAGGTTTTCGGCCGGTAGAATGAAAAATAGAAATAGTCAAAACAAGACTGTAAGAACATTTGATAGGGTTAGGTTATGGTCAGATCCTCAGTTCCAAAATTTGCTGGGAAAGGATTTGAAGATTTGAAAACCTAAAATGATGTAATCAAGAAAAAGATGAAGAGAAATTAAGTCAGAGGAGGTGTTGTTGGTTGAACCAAACCCCCAGCCTTGAAATGTAAAGGTGGAAGTAATCTCATTGATCAAAGATTTGATTTGCATAAGATAGCCCGGGTCTCTCCACACTGACCAAGAGAATTTGGGACAAGTAAAAAAATCGAGACTCCAGTGAGCGAAGTCAGTTGGAGCTGCCGAGCGAAAGAGACAAGACTCTTTTACTGCCGCTGTCGACACCCACCCAACCCACTTCGGTCATTTCGGTGAGGCTTCGGTAGAGATCCCTGAAAAACTTTAAAAATTCGGAAAATGGAAAGCTCTGATTCTTCTAAACGAAAACTTTCGCTCCGTTGTGAAAATTGAATTCGACTACTGTATATTCTACTCCTGTTGATATTTTTTTATACCTTACCAAGGGTATCAGTGCTTAAGTGAATGCAGGGTATTCAACTGGAATTCGAATTCGGCTCACCAATTTCTCTTTCCGAGCCGATATCTACTGCACCACAACGCACATCGGTAACTAAACGCTTACAGCACCTGGTATTCCCAAGCGGTCACCCACCTAAGTACTGACCAGGCTCCACGTTGCTTAGCTTCGGTCATCGTGCGTGATAGGCTGTAAGCCTAAGTCAGGATTGATTATATAAGTGCATCTTCATTTGGATTTTGTCTAGAACCTAAAGATGAATAGCAGAAGAACCCGACCAAATGCTGCAACCGTTATGGCACCAACGAGGAATAGACTCTTCCTCTTACTATATAACTACCTGTAGGACGCAGTTAAAGAGGCAGTTATCTCTCGTTAACTGCCTTGTGCATCGTCGAACTCTCTGCCTTCGGTCAAGAGTAATAACCCAGTCGAGGCTCCGCTGAAGGTAAAGTCTCGTCTGGGGAAAATTAGACAAATTTTTGCCCTGGCTATATGGCCCGGAATACCCTCATTAATAACGCCTTGTGCCACACTTTGTCTTAAATGGGGAAGCATATAAAAACTAGTTCAGCACAGCAGATTCTGCCTTGCGCAGTGTTGAACTCTCTGCTTTCGAGCGGAGAGTGGTAACTCAGTCGAGGTTTCGCCGAGGAGTGGTGTCTCGTCTGAGGAAAGTAAGACAGAAACATTTTCCCGGGCTATATTGCTCAGTTTAACCACATTAAAAAGGCCTTGTGCCACATTTTATCCTACGTGGGAATGCAATTAAATACTGCAGTTAGTACGGCAGCTAGTACGCAGTAAAAGCCAACTACTTGTCAGGCAATAAGCAGCGTAACTGTACCGTTCAAACTTACTTATATGTATTTACTTACTTACTAACATTTACTTTGTATAGATGTTCTTGTCATACTAATACACTGTTTAGAACCTATATTCTGTTTTCAGTGTCTAACTTCCGACACAAATCGGTCACTACAACCCCACAACAAATTGATGACGAAGATTTGCGTTAAGATTTGCCACAACAAATCAGCGACGAAGATCAACAACAGCAACAGTATTCACTGAATGAACTAATGGTAGATTTATAAATGTGCGAATTGATTTTGACGAGACAAAACTTCCTGGTCCAAAGAAATGGGGTGAGGAGTGGCTTTTAACTTTAACGTCTGTGAAACAAAACTGCCTTCGTTTAATCTTTTCAGGGACCTTTTTTTAATGCTAGCGCACGAATTCCTTCCATGTCTGTTGAACAGGAGTAGAAGTTCAACCTTTGCCCTTTGTTAAAGATTTCGTGTACCAGCTCTTTCCTTCATTCCTTTTTCTAACAGGGCTACAATCATTTAACTGTCTTAACATTTTGGTGATCGGATTATCAATAAACATAAAATAGACAAGCTTGCTCATCTTGTTGCAAAAACTGAAAAACATGAACATTATTTAACCTGATCGCCCATGAAGAATTGGTTTCTATTGTTACGCATTTTCAGAGTTCTCTCCAAGAAAGGAAGAATTCTCTGGCAGGTTTCCATGTACCTCTTTTGCATGGAAGACTGGAATGAAATAATTGAAATGAAATGTATTTAAAAAATATCCTTAAATATGATCATATCTCTCCACAAATTCTTCTTTTTTGCAACTCCCGACAATGTTTTTATTTATTGAACCTTTTTATACTTTTTACTGTGCGTATTTCTTTTGTCATCCATTTGCCAAATCGAGCACATTCACAATGGAATAGAACACAGGCTATGAAAAATTTTTTCGAACAAAACAATATTTCACGAAAAGAAAATAAACTGAAAATGAAAAAGAAAATGAAGACGCACTGAGAAAATCAGGCCATAAGAACATTTTAGAATACAATCCCCAACTAAACAGACAAATAAAAAACGATGATAGAAATGAAACATTGTCTGGTTCAACCCACCATTTAACTTAGAAGTAAAAACCAAAATAGCAAAAATATTTTTGAAACTGATCGATAAACACTTTCCAAAAAGCTCAGAACTAAACAAAATTTTCAATCTTAATATAATCAAACACATTTATTGCTGTACTAGTAATTTAGAAATGAAACAAAACGCCAAATAATTAAATATCATTGTACAAAACAACATCTTTAATAAGGAATGTAACTTCAGGGACAAAAATAAAAGCCTTCTTCAAGGACTTTGTAATACAAAAGAAGTTATTTACAAAGCAAAATACATTATTTAAATCGTAAAAGAATATATATTTGGGATCGACTAAAGACACTTTTAAGACCAGATGGTTCAATCATAGATCTACATTGAAAATAGAAAATTTACAAAATTTTACACAAATAGGCTAGTCAAATGTGGAAATTAAATTTATATATATAATCATCTCACCCCAAGCAAGGCATTCTACTGCAACAATAAGAGTACGAACAAACTGAGTTATAGCTTTACTAGTAATTTGGAAAATTTAAAAAAATTAAAACACCAGAAATTTAAATATCATTATACAAAACAAGATCTTTAATAAGGAATGTAACTGCAGGGACAAAAATTAAAGCCTACTTTAAAGGTTTTTGTAATACAAAAGAAGTCATTTATAAAGCAAAAGTACATGACTTAAATGTTCAAACTAAAACATGTTTGGGATCAACCAAAGACGCTTTTAAGATCAGTACAAAATTGGCTTGCCAAGTGTGGAAATTGAAATTAAAAATATGGGGGAAAAAATGACTTAACGTGAAGTACAGTAAAAACAGCCAAGCCTTACAACGGCTGCAAAATATATAGACTATGGCTGGAAGAAAAGTTAGCTATTATGTTATTCCCAAACAAAAATGAATTACTGAATGTAAAAATAGAAATTATGGCTATGCGTAACCATATCATAAAATACCTATTAGCTTCATAAAACCATGGACGAAAACATTATAATTTCTTCTAATCTTAACAATTGCGCGCACAAAAATTCGCCGTTATGTGAGCGTTCAAAAAACCACCGTTACGTGAGCATTCTAAAAGAAAAATACAAAAAACAAAAACAAAACGGTAAAATCAGTTATTGCAAATCGCCTGAAGATACCATATGGTAGCAACTGTGTTTATATATATATATATATATATATATATATATCAGCATGCAATGTGGGCATAGAAGAATCCAAAGGAATATCCTGTACATACAGTGGTAGGATAACTCTCTAAGAGAGCTCTAAATATATGTGTATATACATATAGAGCAAATATAAGAAAATTAAAGCAGACTCGTTATTTCACGGTAAATCGGAAGTTTAGGCCTATTTCAGGCAAACCAACATCAGCTTCCGTCTTTATTGTACAAAGGATTTTACACGAATGAGATTCACAAAGACCTAAAAAAAAACGAATAAAAATAACGGTCGCTCACTTAAACAATAAAACTTTAAGAAAAATTACATCAGTTCGGCAAACACACACACACATATTCATACATAAGCATATATATATACGCAACATATAATCAGAGGACACGCGTAGCGTCGGATGTCAACAAGTTCGAAGATACATTCAGCCTGACAGTTGGATTTCAGACCCGTAGGGGGGAGGGAGAGAGAGAGAGAGAGAGAGAGAGACAGAGACTCTTAAAGCGTAAACGAAAAGGGAGGAAGAAGAAAGAAGAGAGGAATAAATTTAAAATAGAAAGACAAGATGATAGGAGAGAAAACGAGAAAATAAAAATAAATAAATATTATAAATTAACGGTGAAAGAAATTGGAGTCTAAAAATTTAGAAATATATTTAAGAGATAATAGTTAGTTACTCTGCTGTGATTACAAAATACTCACACTATTATATAAACAAAATTATACTAATTATACAATCAACAAAACAAATATAATACAATATAAAATTTAAAAGATTTAAACATTTAATTTAAAAGTAGGCCTAATTATTCTATTTACTTAATTATTAAGTTTAAAAATAAATTTACATACTATTGAAAGGTTAAGAAATTGGAATTTTTAAAAAGCCTAAGAAAATTAAATAATTAAGATATAATAGTTTATCAATTCGCTTTAAGTATAATTACCACCACACCACTGTATAATCAAAATTATACTAATTATTCAGTTAGCAATACAATAAAAATACTAATACTATAATGTAGGTAAATCTTTCGGTCAACAGTACAGTTATAATACCGTATATCTTTAGTACTGTAAAAAAACATATATATATACACATACAACTCACACACACACGTAAATGCGGACACACACACCCACATACACATATGTATGTATATCCATATATGTACACGTACACAGATATTTATATATATATATATATATATATATATATATATATACACATACGAACACACATATATATATGCACTCAACCACCAGCAAAAACAAATATGTAAGCAATACCACAGACATAAAAACCCGTATATAAAAAAAAAAAACAACAACAAAAAGAACAAAAACCCTCGACATATATATATTTGGGATCAACTAAAGACACTTTTAAGACCAGAGGGTTCAATCATAGATCTACATTTAAAATAGAAAATTTATAAAATTTTACAAAATAGGCTAGTCACATGTGGAAATTAAAATTTATATATATATATATATATATATATATATATATATATATATATAATAATCTCACCCCAAGCAAGGCATTCTACTGCAACAATAAGAGTACAAACAAACTGATTTATAGCTTTACTATGGTTTACATTTACAATGGTTTACAATTAAACAATATATATTCCGTAGAATGGTGTGATGTGTGTAAAGTCTTCAAATGAATGAATGAGAGGTTAAAAGTTTAGCATAGTTTAAACCGGCTCCTGAGTCGACATTTAAAAATTATTTCCTTCCTCAGATTCAGCAGATCCAATTGGTTCTTGGTGTTTAACAATAGTTATCCTTTCATCCAGGCATAAGTGACAGCAATCTTTGAAGTTGGTGGGTATTTTGGATTTTTTAATGATATTCCATTTGATTATGCGTGTTAGATTATTGTCTTTCAATGACCAGAGATATTTTGATAGAGCTGTCTGGTTTCTTAATTCAGGTTTGGAAAAGGTGTGCGTGTGATTATACAACCGTTGCTTCCAGGCACCTGCAGAAATACCAATGTAGTATTTTTTAAGTTTGTATTTTCTTTTGTGTATATCATGGCTTGATATACTACCCCTTCTCTCATACGCTCTCTACCCATAGGACACTCATATTTTATTCTGCAATTGCATTTAGGTGTATTACTGTTATGACCAGCTGCATTCCTTATGTCTGGAAAATTTCTGTCAACTTTAGGGTTGCCTTGGTTGGGAGTTGCAGCACTAAGACTGGCTCGACTAGGAGTTGTTTCTCTGGAGCTGGCTTGATCAGTGGTAGTAGGTTTAGGATTAATTTTGGTTTTTATGTCTAGATCAAGTTCTTCTATTGTGGTAACTGATTATACTTTCTATATTTTTAGTGCACGAATAGCTAACTTTTAGAGTTTTCCTGTTCTATGAAGGGGACTAGAACTGCTAAAATGCTTATCTACGAGTTTTTAAAAATATTTGCCGATATTAATATTACATAATTTGCAAAATGGAGGGTTGAACTAAATTGCTTTCTTTCTTCTGTTGGTCTTATTGGTACTACTATGTTTCAAGGATTAGTCATAATAAAGCGGCTTTTTATATCCTCGCTCATGTAAAGCCTCGTCATGTGTTTTTCTGTGTGTGTCAAAAATTTTTTGGTTAGAAGATAGTCTGTTGATTCTAGTATAAACGCAGTTAGGAATTTGTCTCAGTACATGTGTGGGGTGGTTGGAATTGATATTGATGTATAAAGGCGTTTGGTTAGGTTTTTAGTAGGTTTTTAAGTTGTTACTAGAGAGGTCGAAAGTGATGTTTAGAAAATTAACTGTTTTACGGTTGGTCTGGATATCTAATTTAAAACCTAGGTAGTTAAAGGCGTTAGTTAATTGTTTTTGTTTTTGTAGCACTATTGGACCAGTGCTATTTTTAATAATTGATAATCAGTCATCTCTGTAAAACCCGACTAGTTCTAGGTCCCAAAATCTACCTATATTTAATATATATATAAGCCTACCAGATCTGGGAGCTGGGCAGAGTCAAAAGCATCCATAGGAACGTCAAAATTCGGGCGTCCCTTTTTTATCCAAATCGAAGTATTATGGACCAGAATATTTTTCCTACAGGCCACTATAATGTTTACTTGGTCCTCAGTGATGGTAACGAAATTTTTAGCAAAATTGCATCTATATATATATATATATATAACCAGTGTATTCAACGTGATATGACAGTAATATATATATATATATATATATATATTACTGTCATATCACGTTGAATACACTGGTTCCCGCTCGATCACCGAAGTTGAGCCTAGTCACAACTTGTATGGGTGATCTCTTGGGAATACCAGGTGGTGTAAGCGTTTATGGACGGATGTGCGTTGTGGTGCGGTGGATGTCGGTTTGGAAAGGGAAATCGGTGAACCGATTTCCAATTCCAGTCGGACCCTCTGCATTCACTTGCGCACTGGTACCCTTGGGAAAGGTATTAATCCATCCATTCTCTCAAGTTATGGGTTAAATAACTGAGGTCTGCTGTTCATGCAATCTGTGGAAAACTTATGTACCGATTTTTTGTTATCAGTAGTTCAGTATATATATATATATATATATACATATATATATATATATAAAGAGAGAGAGAAAGAAAGAGAGAGCGAGAGAGATATAGAGAGAATAATTAAGGTATCTACTACAATTAAGCAACGAAAATTTCATATCAGCCAATATTTGATATACCATCAGGCAATCACTGTATTTTCTAGATAGTATCTCGAAGCATAGAGATTTCCATGTCGCAATGTAAAATTGACATAACTATATAATTATATTATATTATATTAAGCTCTATAATACTCATTATATTGAGAACTGTTTATAATAAAATAAATGCCAGAGCACTCAACTCAATATATATTTTCTAAACATATGCTATTAAATATAAGAGACAATGAATGTCTATTATGTTTAATCATGAGCCGTTCTAAACGTCGTATTTTTGCTTTAATTTCTGTTGAAAATAAAGACAAAAATTCTCCAACATTTGGATAATTATTTATTGGTTTTCTTCTAAGCTTTCGGCTCACATGAGCCATCTTCAGAGAGGTTGTTTAAACTGAAATATTATAAAATCCACCATCACCGACGATTTTAATTTGTGTTGACATAAAACTCCGCTTGGCAACGGCAATAGTTACCAAAAATAATAAACGCAGTTTTTAAGTTTGCGATGCGGTTTTATGACGTCACATAGCGCGAAATGACAACAAAACCGTGTAGTCAAATGCAATGTAATATGTTATTTCCTGTTTTAAAGTTGATTTTATTGAGTGTTGTTTGTTTTGATTTGATGTACATGGCCTCCAATATCTGCAGGTTCCTCTTACAGTGTGTATGAGTTAGGATCACCGTATTGTTGACCAAAATCTGTCTGATATTACCTACATGTTTATGTTTTTCAGAGAAATGTTGTTTAATAGTACTCTGATCAGAAAGATGACATGTAAGTCTACGAGAGAGCGTGGTTGTAATAAAACCAATATATGTACTAGGTTTTTGATTAGTATCAGAGATGCAATCTCTGAATGGGCATGTAAATTGGTACACTACATTGTTTTTTTGTAGAGAATTTAGTTTAGTGCTTGTTGGGTTATATGAGGTCAGTTGTTTAACTTTTTATAATATATAATGAGTTTAATTTGATTATTACTTTCCAATGGTTTAAAATTTCTACGTATTATGTTTTTGAGAGTTTTTTCATCTTGTTTATAATTATTATGTATTTGGTTGCAATATTATAAGTTAATAGTGTTATATTTATTTTGATGTAAACCATTATTATTAATATTATCATTATTGTTAGAGCTATTGTAAATTTTGTTGAGATACATTTTATTTTGTTGATCAATAACGGAGTTAGGAAATCCATTATTGACTAGTGTTTGCTTAATGTTGTGTAATTCTTTATAAAATATAGATTTGGAAGAAGATATCATATGTGTGCGTTGAGGTAAGTTTTTTTATAACAGCTAACTTGTATCGTTGGGGGCATTCACTATTATAATTAAGAAGACACGAATTTATGCTAGTTGGTTTCCTATATAGAGAAGTAGTAAATTTATGTGTGCTAGAATCAATGAATATATCAAGGAATGGGAGTTTGTAATTAATATTAAGTTCTAATGTAAATTTGAGGACGGAGTGACTTTCAAATTTGTTTTTAAGATATTTAATTTGATCAATATTATTAGCTAAAACAAATATGTTATCTATATATCTTACATATATAGAGGATTTATTGTTGTCATTAATTATTTTATTTTCTAGATTTGCCACATAATAATTAGAAAAGAGGGGACCTTAAGGAGATCCCATCGCAATACCATCTATTTGTGTATAAATATTGCCTAAGGGATTGTGAAAGGGTACTTGTGTGGGGCATGCCAATAATAGTTTTGTTTAATATAGTGGGTTTAATATTGATTGATGGGAGAGTAGCATGGTTGTATACATCACGGATAATGGTGTCAATTGTTTCCTGGACGGGAACATTTGTGAATAAGTTTTGGACATCCAAAGATGCAATTATTTGATACTTAGGTTTAACGGAATGGAGAATCTGTAAAAATTCGTCCGTGGAATTAATACTATATTTACCAGGAAGATAGGTAGTAATTAGTTTGTTAAGTGTTTTGGAAAGGTTATATATTGGTGTGGGTATTTGAGAAATGATAGGTCGGAGGGGATGATCTTTTTTATGGAATTTTACATTTCCATAAATGTAGCCGGGCTGATAGTCACCTATAATATTTTGAAGTTTTATAATATTTCAGTTTAAACAACCTCTCTGAAGATGGCTCATGTGAGCTGAAAGCTTAGAAGAAAACCAATAAATAATTATCCAAATGTTGGAGAATTTTTTTCTTTATTTTCAACTGAAATTAAAGCAAAAATACGACGTTTAGAACGGCTCATGATTAAACATAATAGACATTCATTTTCTCTTATATTTAATAGCATATGTTTAGAAAATTACTTGCTGCCTCGATATACTATATATATATAAGTCATCGGAAGACAGTCTTGTTTCGCTGTATCACAGCTCATCTGTACGCTTAGACATCCGATTGCTTCTAACCAGGATGGAAATCTGACCGATTTGACATCAGTCGGTGCTCGGTAGAGGAAAGCGGCCCTTAGCAAGTTATATACAATGTAAAGACACGGCAGTATATATAAAGTGCCATACATATTACACGCTTTGGTGATCATGTCTCTTTTGAGTCATGAGTCTGGGTAGAAGATTTTCCCGTATTAGGCTGCCAGAATTCATCTGGAATTTGAACTCGTCTCTACGATTTCTTGTTCTGAGCCGATATACACTGCACTACAGCACCCATATATATTGTGTTCAATTTTAATGATGTTTAAGGACCAAATTGCTGTATTTTTTTAGTAGTTTGCAGATGGAAAGCCATTTTAGGTAAATATATTTTTGTCGTGAAGTTCTCAATATCAAGATAAGGATAAAGCAGAAATTGAAGAAGCTTGCGATTAGCTGAAAAGTTTTATTATAGAGTTGCTGATCAGTCTAAACGAAGTCATTCGTTGTCGAGAGGGATAAGACGCGCTATATCACATGGTGGCTTCCCCTATGTGGATAGGGGTCGCAGGTTCGAATCCTGCCGAATGACACACATTTTCGTAACCAAAAGTTATCGTAAATAATCAAGCAGGTAGAAATAAATATATAATAATGTTTGATTAAAAACAGAATATCTACTTAAATACGAGTATCGATCAAAAAATAATGTTCAAACATTTTTAAAATCTTTATGCATTATTATGATTTTAAAATATTTTTAAAATCTTTTAAAGAACTTTTATCCTTGTTTTAATTAAGAATTGATGATGATATTGCCTATCAAAAAATAACAAATTAAATAAAAAAAATTCAGCCATTATATTTTTAAAATAAATAAAAGAAAATTTGTGTGTAAATAAATATGTTCATTTAAGTATGATGTTCTATAGGGGTCGTAACAAGTTTTCATAGGTGTCGTATTTAGTTTAGAAGTTAACAAATGTTTTGGATTATTCCCCTTAGATGGAAAACGACAGAAAGCGCACTTTGATTCAGATTCAAGTCTCTTCATGACATTTATATAATCCAACAGCCTGTTTTGCAAGTCATTCCTTAAACATTTTAAGCAACTTTTACATTTTAATTCCTAATTTTCTAATTTTGTTAAAAAAAAATAATTTGTGGAGGTACCTCAAAATAATATGAAAAATAGATATTAAAAATAGAAATTTAATAAATGCCATAAGATTTCATAAATTATTGATTTACATCTGCCGTTATTTTCCATCTGTTATTAAATTGTAAATATTTTAAAAGAAATTTTTGTATTATATTAATTTTTATTTTCCATCAAACATCTTCAAACATAAGCGTACAAAGCTAAAGTAACTAAAATTCCATAGAATATTGGATAAGTGCTGTAAACTGTGTTAAAGTTTCAATTTTAACATAGTTAAAGATTAAAAAAAAGATTTGTATGAATAAGATTTATACCAAATTCGTCTCCCATCCTTTAGGCCGGATATTGTAATCCATCAGTTGTTGGCTGATGATAAGGTGCTGATTAGGTGTAGACAGCTGTGATAACAAAGCTACCGTAATTGAGAAATGCTTTTTGAAACATTTGTCAAGCAGTAAGCAAGTAATTCTTGTTTCACGTAAACTAAAAGTAAGTTTAAATTCGGTAATTTGAAGAAAATAATGTGTCAGCGAGGTGTAGTATATTTTTGTAAGATTTTTTAAAACTAAGATTCGATAAAAAATGGCGGAAAATTTGAAATTTTTAAAACATCTTTATTTAAATTTAGAAAATTTTAGATTCCGATCGATATAATTTCGTTTTAACATACACCAAGGTATTTTGCTTGCTGGAATTACTAAATTTAATCCCTTTGCTTTCAATTAAAGCTAATTTTAAAGCTTGAAGATAAATTATTTATTTTTAAAACTTAAATTTAAATTTAGGCATAGAAAAATGAGTGGAGTTACGTATATATATATATATATATATATATATATATATATATATATATATACGTACCTTCATATATATATATATATATATATATATATATATAAGAATGTATATAGCTGACTTTCTTTTATTTTATGGCAAATAGATTTGGTGTTTTTATTTCTCGATGTGGCGTTTCTTTTCCATTATTTTACTTCGTGAATGACTGCAAGACTCTTCCCATTATCCGCTGTCCAGCAATGGAGAATCTCCGTGGAGCAATAATTGTTGCCCGTCCGTGTTTCAAGATTGGATTATGACCATGCTGAATATATATATATATATATATATATATATATATATATATATATATACATATGTATATATGTATGTATATATATATATATATATATATATATATGTGTGTGTGTGTGTATATGTATGTATGTAGATAGATAGATAGATAGATAGATAGATAGATTGTAATTTTGTAAATTCGAATTGCAAAAAAATTAAATAAATAAAACCTGCTGTTAAAAATTAGTTTAACTATTTAGGTAGTGTGTGGCCTCACAATGGACTTTACTCAAAATAATTCTCTTATATTTAATTAATTACAGTATCTTATTGATAACTTATACTCCAACATAATTTTAAAACGTACAAATTATTTTATTAAAATAAATGACCCCAACTATACTTGTTTTTCATACTGCAATATAACTAAGTTTACCATAATTATTTAATCCTAAATTCTAGCCTAAAAATTCCAACTCATGAGGTAGTAGTTAAAAAGAATTTAATTTTCAATAAAAAAAAACTAAGATACAACAATCTGTTAAAAATTCTTCTCTACCCATTTAAAAATCCTATCGTATCTTTTACAGACAAAAGACATCCTGCTTCCTTTCAAGACCGAAATGTTAAAACTCCATGGTTATCTAATTCTCATTTTTGACTGAACAATAATGATACACCTAAAGCATTTTCTCTAACTACCGATCCCTAATTTTCTAAATAACCATGAATTAATCTTCTATTTGCAAAATAAATCATTTTTATCAATTTATTTTAACATATCACCTGAAGAAGAACAGTGTTGTTCTGAAACATGAACATTTTTGTGTAGTAATATAAGGCTTTTATAAACCATCGTAATAACTAAATTACAATATTAAGCTCTACTTTGTATCGAGAACTTTTTATAAAAGTAAATATTTGAACAGTGGGTTTTAATCTACGTGTTCTTTCGCTTTCTTATTATATATATATATATATATATATATATATATATATATATATTTTAATTCAGATACTTCAATCCAAGGGAAAAAAGCAGGAAGTTATATGTGTGTGTATGTGTATGTATATATGTATGTGTGTGTGTATGTGTATGTATATATGTATTCTTATTCGTAGAATTGTGTGTGTATATATATGTATGTATATGTGTACTTCTATAGGTATGTATATAATAATTGTAATTAATTTTTTTTTTTTACCTAGTGTTGTCTTTATTTAGTTTAATTTCAAATGACCTAATTTTTTTAAAAATAATTTTATTTTAAATCCTATATCTTTTTATTCCCTTTTATTAATAATTATGCCTTTTTAAGTAAAGGCCTTTTTCTAATACTTCAACGTTTTGGGGAAATTAGGTTTTTGAATTTGTCCAGCGTCTGTAATATTTAAAAAAAATTTTTTTTTTAGTTTCTTTCTTTTTCCCTCCCTTCCTTCTTTTATCTCTCTTACCACCTTTTTTCCGTGTTGCTTAAACTTACGTCGATTTAACACGGCTGTCTGTTAATTTTTAGTTACATTCTCACTTTTTTTTGCGAACCCAGACAACGTCAATTTTTTTTCTTTTCTTATTTATTTGATTTTATTCTATCTTTTTCTTTTTCTTTTTCGTTTTCTTTTTCTTTCCCTTTATTTTTATTTTTATTTTATTTTATTATTTATTTTTTAATTTCTTTGCAATCTATTTAAAAAGGAAAAGTAGACTAATTTTTCTCCAGTTTCTGAAAGGTTTTTTCTGTTGCTGAGGTGATGTGTCGTCCCCCGTGGGGATCTTCATATCGAAATGGCCATTCAACATCTTTGAATTAATCCTTTTTTAATATATATATATATATATATATATATATATATATATATATATATAACAGCTGTTTCATAAGCAACGATCAAAAACAACAAAATAATTATTCAAATATGGTACAAAGATTCACATTTAAATATTGGATCATTTTAAATATTGACCAAATCAATATTAATAGGATCTGGTTTTGGAGATTTTAATTATATACACTTCCATTTTTGGATTTAAAACACACACACATGTACACACACACACACACACACACACACACACACACACACACACACACACACATATATATATATATTGTTTATCACATCAATTGTTATAGGAATACTTACTGTTATGTTGCTGTTGTTCATATCAGAACCATTTCCTTTTTTTTTCTTTTTTTTTTTTAATCATTTCACCCCGAGCAAGGCGGAAACGCCACTGATGTGCAGGTGGCTACATAAATGTAAAAAGATTAATTAGAAAAGAGTGAGGAGTACAAACTATTTAGAAAGGAACAATAGAAAGCTGAGAAAGCAGGTGCGATGACAGATACATAGGTGCAGAGAAAGGGAAGGTTATACAGGGGAGGGGAGAGAGCTAGAGGCCAGTGGTTAGTAGATGAGTATTGACTTTGCATTTAAGTTTCTGGAGGTTGTAGCCGTCAGGAAAGCAAGAATACGGGAGCGAGTTCCACAGGCGGGAAGTGCGAGAGAAGAAGCTGCAGGAGTAGAATTAAGAGAGAGAAACCATTTTCAGTACAGCAAACCATGTGAATAATGTGTTATAAGATATTGTTCTATCTGTCTGTATGGGGTATTACAACTATTTACATTATTTACTTTGTTCGGACAGTTGTCCTCATTTTTACTAGCAAATTCATGACGTTTCGGCTGTTGTTCGCTCTTGTCTTATTGTGTTTTCTACATAGAATTAATACAATTTACACGCGTGGATTAAATAAAGGAATCGGTCCCATATTTCAACGTATATCACTTGAAGAAGGCCGGAGCGTTTAATGGTTGAAATGTGAATAAAGATCATCTATAGATAATGTGTTGAAAGATGTAGATATGAAATGTTGATCAGATTCGAAATAGATTTACTCACCCTGAAGCGTCCGTTCTTCTCATGAAAGTACCTCATGTAATCATGCATGATTTCATAGAAGCAGTCATTATTTACAAATCACTCGACACTCGTCTTAGCTAATGTGTTTTAGTCTTAATGAACATTATACTATAGCCTCATTGCTTATACATTTCTATAGATAGTGTGTTGAAAGATGTCGATATGAAATGTTGAGCAGATTGGAAATAATTTACTCTCTCTGAAGCGTCCGTTTTTCCATTGGAAGTACCTCATGTAATCGTGCATGATTTCATAGAAGCAGTCATAATTTACAAATCACTCGACACTCGTCTTGGCTAATGTGTTTTAGTCTTAATGAACATTATACTATAGCCTCATTGCTTATACATTTCTATAGATAGTGTGTTGAAAGATGTCGATATGAAATGTTGATCAGATTCGAAATAGATTTACTCACCCTGAAGCGTCCGTTCTTCCAGTGGAAGTACCTCATGTAATCGTACATGATTTCATAGAAGCAGTCATTATTTACAAAGCACTCGACACTCGTCTTAGCTAATGTGTTTTAGTCTTAATGAACATTATACTATAGCCTCATTGCTTATACATTTCTATAGATAGTGTGTTGAAAGATGTCGATATGAAATGTTGATCAGATTCGAAATAGATTTACTCACCCTGAAGCGTCCGTTCGTCCAGTGGAAGTACCTCATGTAATCGTGCATGATTTCATAGAAGCAGTCATTATTAACAAAGCACTCGACACTCGTCTTAGCTAATGTGTTTTAGTCTTAATGAACATTATACTATAGCCTCATTGCTTATACATTTCTATAGATAGTGTGTTGAAAGATGTCGATATGAAATGTTGAGCAGATTGGAAATAATTTACTCTCTCTGAAGCGTCCGTTTTTCCATTGGAAGTACCTCATGTAATCGTGCATGATTTCATAGAAGCAGTCATAATTTACAAATCACTCGACACTCGTCTTGGCTAATGTGTTTTAGTCTTAATGAACATTATACTATAGCCTCATTGCTTATACATTTCTATAGATAGTGTGTTGAAAGATGTCGATATGAAATGTTGATCAGATTCGAAATAGATTTACTCACCCTGAAGCGTCCGTTCTTCCAGTGGAAGTACCTCATGTAATCGTACATGATTTCATAGAAGCAGTCATTATTTACAAAGCACTCGACACTCGTCTTAGCTAATGTGTTTTAGTCTTAATGAACATTATACTATAGCCTCATTGCTTATACATTTCTATAGATAGTGTGTTGAAAGATGTCGATATGAAATGTTGATCAGATTCGAAATAGATTTACTCACCCTGAAGCGTCCGTTCGTCCAGTGGAAGTACCTCATGTAATCGTGCATGATTTCATAGAAGCAGTCATTATTAACAAAGCACTCGACACTCGTCTTAGCTAATGTGTTTTAGTCTTAATGAACATTATACTATAGCCTCATTGCTTATACATTTCTATAGATAGTGTGTTGAAAGATGTCGATATGAAATGTTGAGCAGATTGGAAATAATTTACTCTCTCTGAAGCGTCCGTTTTTCCATTGGAAGTACCTCATGTAATCGTGCATGATTTCATAGAAGCAGTCATAATTTACAAATCACTCGACACTCGTCTTGGCTAATGTGTTTTAGTCTTAATGAACATTATACTATAGCCTCATTGCTTATACATTTCTATAGATAGTGTGTTGAAAGATGTCGATATGAAATGTTGATCAGATTCGAAATAGATTTACTCACCCTGAAGCGTCCGTTCTTCCAGTGGAAGTACCTCATGTAATCGTACATGATTTCATAGAAGCAGTCATTATTTACAAAGCACTCGACACTCGTCTTAGCTAATGTGTTTTAGTCTTAATGAACATTATACTATAGCCTCATTGCTTATACATTTCTATAGATAGTGTGTTGAAAGATGTCGATATGAAATGTTGATCAGATTCGAAATAGATTTACTCACCCTGAAGCGTCCGTTCGTCCAGTGGAAGTACCTCATGTAATCGTGCATGATTTCATAGAAGCAGTCATTATTAACAAAGCACTCGACACTCGTCTTAGCTAATGTGTTTTAGTCTTAATGAACATTATACTATAGCCTCATTGCTTATACATTTCTATAGATAGTGTGTTGAAAGATGTCGATATGAAATGTTGAGCAGATTGGAAATAATTTACTCTCTCTGAAGCGTCCGTTTTTCCATTGGCAGTACCTCATGTAATCGTGCATGATTTCATAGAAGCAGTCATAATTTACAAATCACTCGACACTCGTCTTGGCTAATGTGTTTTAGTCTTAATGAACATTATACTATAGCCTCATTGCTTATACATTTCTATAGATAGTGTGTTGAAAGATGTCGATATGAAATGTTGATCAGATTCGAAATAGATTTACTCACCCTGAAGCGTCCGTTCTTCCACTGGAAGTACCTCATGTAATCGTACATGATTTCATAGAAGCAGTCATTATTTACAAAGCACTCGACACTCGTCTTAGCTAATGTGTTTTAGTCTTAATGAACATTATACTATAGCCTCATTGCTTATACATTTCTATAGATAGTGTGTTGAAAGATGTCGATATGAAATGTTGATCAGATTCGAAATAGATTTACTCACCCTGAAGCGTCCGTTCGTCCAGTGGAAGTACCTCATGTAATCGTGCATGATTTCATAGAAGCAGTCATTATTAACAAAGCACTCGACACTCGTCTTAGCTAATGTGTTTTAGTCTTAATGAACATTATACTATAGCCTCATTGCTTATACATTTCTATAGATAGTGTGTTGAATGATGTAGATATGAAATGTTGATCAGATTCGAAATAATTGACTCACTCTGAAGCGTCCGTTCTTCCAGTGATAGTACCTCATGTAATCGTCCATGATTTCATAGAAGCAGTTATTATTAGTTACAAAGCACTCGACACTCGAACTTAGCTAGTCTTTTAGTCTTAATGATCATTTTTCTATAGCCTTTTTGCTTATCCATTTCTATAGATAGTGTGTTGTAAGATGTAGCTATGAAATGTTAAGCAGATTAAAAATAATCCAAATTGAAATTCTGTTTTTCAAGGGTTATAATCGTACATGATTTCATCAATAATTTTATATGTATATATGTATAGAGATAGGTAGATATAAATGAATAACCTTAATTAGATATGTAGGCATGAATAAAATAAGATAGATAGATAGATAGATAGATAGATAGATAGATAGATAGATATCACGTATGCGATAGATAGATAGATAGATAGATAGATAGATAGATAGATAGATAGATAGATAGATAGATAGATAGCTTTACCCAGAAGCGACCGCTCTTGGCATGAGCGTACCTCATGTAATCGTGCATAATTTCATAGAGACAGTCACAGATATAGTCCACTCTGGGTATATCCATGTTTTTCTTGCCGAAGAAACCTAAAATAAAATACAAATATCACATTATCAATAAAAATATTTAAAGAATACACAGAAAATTTGTCACAAATGATTATTTCAATATTTTTATTCAATTCAATCATCAGTTGATGACCCGAATTTAATGTAGCCTAGTCTATATTAATAATTGTCATATAGACGATACACCAGATACCAGTTTATTTTAATTATTATTCTTAAATTTAGAAATATTTTCAGATTTTAAATAACTTATGAATGACTGATAAGAAATAGAAAACGAATCAATCAATGAAATACTGATAATCTACACAGGCATGTCTTTTAGATTTATTTGCATTCTCTGGAATATAAATGTATAGAAACAAATGTGGCCATAAAGTGAGGGATCAGTTTATATATTGATTGTAATGTAGAATTGATCCCCCACTTTCTATTCATATTTAATTTCTTGTTTGTTGATAAGCCATAGAAAACTAATTAATCAATCAATGAAATACTGGTTAGCTCCACATGCATGTCTTTTTTATTTATTTACATTCTCTGGAATATAAATGTATAGAAACTATCATGGCCATAAAGTGAGGGATAAGTTTAAGTATTGAGTGTAATATAGAAATGCTCCCCCATTTTATATACACATTACAATTTCTTGTCTTTTGTTAAGGTGTAGAAAACAAATCAATCAATCAAATACTGATAATCTACACAGGCATGCCTTTTAGATTTATTTACATTCTCTGGAATATAAATGTATGGAAAGAACAGTGGTCATAAAGTGAGTGATCAGTTTATCTATTGATTGTAATGTAGAATTGATCCCCCACTTTCTATACACATTATAATTTCTTTGTTGATAAGCCATAGAAAACTAATCAATCAATCAATGAAATGCTGGTTAGCTCCACATGGATGTTTTTTTATTTATTTACATTCTCTGGAATATAAATGTATAGAAACTATCATGGCCATAAAGTGAGAGATCCGTTTAAGTATTGAGTGTAATATAGAAATGAGCCCCCATTTTATATACACATTGCAATTTCTTGCCTCTTGGTAAGCCATAGAAATCGAATCAATCAATTAATGAAATACCGATTAGCTGTTCAGACATGTATTTTAGATTTTTTTTTACAGTCACTGGAATGTAAATGTATAGAAACTATTATGGCCATAAACTGAAGGATCAGTTTATGTATTGTGTGTAATGTAGAATGGATCCTCCACTTTACATACATTACAATTTATTTGCCGGTTGATAAGCCGTAAAAAACGAATCAAATAAAATACTGAAAAGAAACATAATCATGTAATGGATCGGAAACCGACAAGAAGGGGTAATCATTTTTTTGATAATCATTTCCCCTCAAGCAATGCAGTTTTACTGCCACTGTTGCGCAGGGTTTTTTTTTTTAATAATTTCACCGCAAGCAAGGCATTCCACTGCCACATAGCGCAGGGGGTTACATAGGGGAAGGTGCTGAGAGAGCGATTGGATATAGGAAATGTCAGAAGGAGGGTGATAGACGAGTAAGGAGGTACATAGGGAGAGTGTTTGAGAGAATGGGTGCGAGTTAGTGTGTTAGGAGGTGTCTATTGACATTACATTTAAACTTCTGGAGATTGTAGCTGTCGGGGAAGCAAGTATGCGGAAGGGAATTTCACAGGCGGGAAGTGCGAGAAAAGAAGCTGTTGGAGGAGAAATTGCGGTTACATTTTAACGGTTTCACTGTAAAAGGGTGGGACCTAGTTACTAATCTAGTATCTCGTGCAAATTCGTACCTAGAGCACACCAGTGATCTAAGTTCATCGGAGCAGGAGCCGTGAAAGTATTTATAGAAGAGGCACAGGGAGGCCACGTCACGCCGGTGAGAGAGTGACTGCAGCCCGTCAGCCAAGTCGGTATCGATTACATTACAGATTCTCGGTTGGATTTTGTCAAGAACCCCGAGGAGATTAGCAGGGGCACCCGACCAGATGTGGCAGCAGTATTCAATACACGGGCGGATGGTAGATTTATATATGTGCGGGATAGATACAGACGGAAAGAACTCCCAGGCCCTGCACAGAGAACCGACTTTCATAGCAGTGGACTTAGCAATGGATTCGATATAGTCATTCCACTTGAGGTCCGTTAACAGTGTGAGGCCAAGCAGGCGTAGTGTTTTACTCTCTGAGAGGCAAGCCTGTTCCATGTTAACGGGAGGTAAGTGCGGTTGTCTATGGTGGTTAATTGATAGTAGCCTCGTTTTGGAAGAATTGAAATTTACGAGCCATTTCTTACCTTAATCCACCAGGGATTGGAGGTCCTTTTCAAGCTCGGCAGCTAGGTTCGCTTTGTGGCCCACACCAGATTTTTGATCGAGGTGTCATCGGCGTACATACCTACTTGGGATGTTATGGCATCGGGGAGATCATTGATGTAGATCAGAAAGAGCGTAGCACCTAGGATAGAGCCCTGAGGAAGACCCGCGTTTGTAGGGTAGTTCTGGGAGGCATGTCCGTTTAATACCACCTTAAATATGTGGTTAGAGATGAATGAATGTATTAGGTCCAACAAAAGTTCAGTTATACCATAGCTTTGCAGTTTCTGTAGAAGGCCAGCATGCCAGACTCTCTCGAACGCTTTAGAGATATCCAAGGCAACGGTTCGGGCTTCCCCATTCTTGTCGAGAGCCTGGTATATATTCTCGGTGATGGTCGTTAGCATATCAGCAGTAGACCTGGTGAAGCGGAAGCCATACTGTTTGTCCGAGAGGAGCCTGTGTGCTGTCAGATGCTGAACCACCTCGGCGTTGATAATGGCTTCGAACACTTTGCCAAAGATCGGAAGAAGGCAGATAGGGCGGTAATTTGCGGGGTCCGAGGGGTCTCCAGTGTTCTTAAATATAGGAACTACAGAAGAAGACTTCCAACAGGCAGGAAAGCAGGAAGAAGATAGGCAGATGTTATAGAGCTTAGAAAGGACAGAGAAGAGTTCAGGGGTACATTTCTTCAAGACGATGATTGGGATTCTGTCCCTACCACTCGCTTTGTGAGGGTCAAGTTTGAGATTATGTTAGAAATCAGCGAGGGCGTGATGTGGACGTCATTCAGTTGAGCCTCAGTTCTAAGTGAGAATTCGGGTGTATAAACCCCAGACGAATCCAGTCTCGAATTGGTCGAGAATCTACGAGCAAAGCATTCAGCCTTGTCCGCTGAGGAGGTGAGGACCTCAAATCCATTCATTTGTGGGGGTATTGAGGAATAACTCTTGTTAAGCACGCTTTTACAGAGACGCCAGTAGTCTTTGACGCTGAACTTAGAGGATGCTATGCGTTGCTTCATTCTGGCAGCAAACAACATCTTAGCTTCGTTAAGAATCTTTTTACACTTATTACGAGCTGAGGCGAAAAGGCGCCTGTTTTGGTCCAACGTGTGGCTACGATAAAGCCGGAAGAAGTGATTCCGGTGGGCAATAGCGGCCGAGAAAGCGGGCGAGAACCAGGGAGACGAATGAGATTTAATCTGGAATTTCCTGGCAGGGATGAAAGCATCGATGCCAGGCTTAACCGAGGAGGAGACCTCGGATGCACAGTCTTTGACAAAAGAGGGGTTAGTTATATGGAATGTCAGAAGGAGGGTAACGGACAGATGAAAATAGCGGCGTAATGGGGTGGAGTGGATGGAAAAAAAGATTTTGAGAGAAAGGACGCGAGTTAGTGAGATAGAAGATGTTTATTGACCTGGTATATTAATTCTTGGATATTGTAACTGTCGAGGTAGCAAGTATATGAAAGGGAATTCCACAGGTGGGAAGTGCGAGAAAAGAAGCTATTAGAGTAGAAATTGCGGTTACATTTTATTGGTTTTGCTGTAAAAGAGTTGGATCTAGTTGATAATCTAGTAGCTCGTGTAAATTGATACCTAGGGGGAACCAGTGAGCTAAGTTCGTTAGAGCAGAAGCCGTGAAAATGTATGCAGAAGAGGCACAGAGAAGCCACGTCAGGCCAGTGAGAGAACGACTGCCGCCGAACTGACATAGAATATCGTAGAGAACTTTCCTAAATCTAACACATTTGACTTTAATTAAAGCTTTTTAAAAGATTGAGTTATAGATGAATAATGACGAATTTTACAGGATACTGGAATGTTGCTTTTGATTGATTTTTATTGGTCAGACATGTATCACGTGGAATTTTTAAGTTAAGTGTCATACGTGATACACACTTTGGCGATCATGTCTTGAAAGAGACATGACTGACTGGGCAGAATATCATCCTGCAGTAGGTTGACATTACTTTCTGCTATAGAACATTTGCCAGCGAATGCTACAGAACCCAATTTCTCCTGCCATTTAACTCATAGATGGAGGGAGAAGAGATAGATTATATTACATTATTATATTAAGTATAATTAGTGGGGGATCAGATTATTAGTTCATAACAACGGAAAACCGACCCCACCACTTTATGCCTAGTAAAAAACTTAATCATGTTTCCAACTATTATATTCAGTCAGTTAAGTGCCATACGTGATACAGCTTCTGGGCGATCATGTCTCGAAAGAGGCATGACTGACTGGACAGAAGATCATTCCGCAGTAGGTTGGCATTGCTTTCTGCGGTAGACTGGTTGCCAGCCAAGGCTATAGAACCCAATCTGTCCTATTATTTAACCCATAACTGGAAGGAAAAGTTATAATATATATGCATTACGCCATAATCATTATTCGGTAAAAATGTCATTGCTAATCATGCATTACTTTTTAAGTAATACACATATTTATGTCTTTGTTGTTTCCGTTCCTTATATTATGGCCGCTTTGTAGTGCATTGGATACCAGCAAGGAACAATACAAACTTTCTTCTTCTTCTTCTTCTTCTTCTTCTTCTTCTTCTTCTTCTTCTATGTGCCCTGTCCTTTTAGGACGTAGGCGATCATGGCTTTCCACGTCTCTCTATCCCTGGTGGCTCTTAGCATTCTTTCTCCAGTCATACCACGCAACCCTCGTTCTGTCATCAACCTGCTCAGGCCCTTCAAATATGTCACCCGCTGCTTTCCCTTGTTTCTTTCTACTTCTATCTGGCCTGTTAGTATCAGATTCTCCAAACCCTCCTTTCTCATTGCATGTCCCAGGAACTTTAGCTGTCTCTTCCTGATGCTCAATATTAATTTCCTTTTCGTTTCCATCCTTTCCAAAACCTCATCATTGCTCACATGCTAGATCCATGATATCCGCAGCATCCTTCTGTAGATCCACATTTCAGTTGCTTCAAGTTTTTTCTTCATTTTGTTCTTCATTTTGTTCTTCATATCTTCCAGCATTCGCTGCCATATCAAAGAACTGACATCAAATAGCAATCCTGTACTCTCTTCTTTGTTTCTAGTGAAAATTTCCTGTCTCTTAATACTTTACTTAGATTCTGAAACGCGTCCTTCGCCATGCTAATTCGCCTTTGGATCTGTGTCGCACTTTCCGTCTTCTGTTAGAACACTTCCCAGATATTTAAATTTTTACCTGCTTGACTTTAGCATCTCCGACCTGTATTTGGCATTTTGGGCTGCGTCTTTTTCTGATGACCATGCATTCAATTTTCTTTCAGTTTATTTTTAGTCCTTTCTCGTCACTCTTTTCCGCTACCTTCTGTGCGAGGTCTTGTAGTTTCCTTTCTGTGTCTGCTATCAGCACTGTATCACCTGCGTACCTTAAGTTGCACAAATTTTGGCCTCCGATGCCGAATCCTGGCATAACATCTTGGGTACTGAAAATAGTCTTGCTGTACAAGTTAGGTAAATCATTAAAATCAATAAAAACATTTTTTTAATCATCTCACCCCAAGCAAGGCATTCCACTGCCACTATTGCGCATGGGGCGACATAGGGGAAGGTAAGGAGAAGGAGTGGTTAGACATAGGGAATGTCAGGAGGAAGGTGACAAATGAGTAAGCATACCGAGGATGAGGGTTGGGCAGATGGGAAGAGTGTTTGATAGAATGGGAGCAGGTTAGTGTGTTAGGAGGTGTCTATTGACCTTACATTTAAACTCCTGGAGATTGTAGCCGTCGGGGAAGCAATCGTGTGGAAGAAAGTTCCACAGTCGGGAAGTGCGAGGAAAGAAACTGTTGGAGTAGAAGTTGTGGTTGCATTTTATCGGTTTCACTGTAAAATGGTGGGATCTAGTTGCTAATCTAGTATCTCGTGCAAATTCGTATATAGGGGGCACCAGTGATCTAAGTTCATCGGAGCAGAAGCCGTGAAAGTATTTATAGAAGAAAACTGTCGAAACTTTTGCATACCTCGGAAATTAATTACATTCTATGGAAAAGGAAGGGAAAATTCGAATATCCAAAGCTTAGGCCGTCTTAAATAAAATGGATGTAATCTGTAAATCTGATCTACTTGATAAACTCAAGGTGGGGTTTTTTCGAGTCTCTGTAAAGGCAGTTTTAATGCATCTTTGGACATTAACTATATTACTTTGTCGTGTCTAAGCTTAACCCTCTAGGGCCATTCGTATCATATTTGATACAGTATGAAAAAAGCCTTGAAAGAAATATTTTCCTGAAAAATTATTTAAGAGAAATATTTTATAAATTTCAAATGAAAGCAGTACTGACTGCTCAGTCAATGAATACCAAATGTTTCCTTATAGGGAAATACCAAATGTTTCCTTATAGGGAAATACTGTATCAAATATGATACGAATGGCCCTAGAGGGTTAACGGCCCATTGGCCTCTATTTTTACTTGGGGATTTATGTTGGTTTAACCCTCTAGGGCCATTCGTATCATATTTGATACAGTATGAAAACAAGCCTTGAAAGAAATATTTTCCTGAAAAATTTTTTAAGAGAAATATTTTATAAATTTCAAATGAAAGCAGTACTGACTGCTCAGTCAATGAATACCAAATGTT
This sequence comes from Ascarosepion bandense, assembly GCA_037127315.1. Lineage (NCBI taxonomy): Eukaryota > Metazoa > Mollusca > Cephalopoda > Sepiida > Sepiidae > Ascarosepion > Ascarosepion bandense. The sequence goes on from JBBBDQ010001188.1 coordinate 1,449,268, forward strand.
TCCTTATAGGAAAATACCAAATGCTTCCTTATAAGGAAATTCTGTATCAAATATGATACGAATGGCCCTAGAGGGTTAATGGACTTTACACCCGGATGCTGTGTGATATAGATAACATCACTTGAAAACAATACCCAAAGAAACCAAAACTCTCTGGACGCATCCCTAATTTTCTACAATCTTACTCGAATGAATGCGTTTTGCAGGACCCTGCTGGGGAGCAAGACGAGAACTTGCGGGTAATTTATTGCTCTGGACACCATGCCATGACGCAAGACGGCTTCTTCTGCTAGCAAGCACAGGCATTTAGTAGCAATGTTATGAAAACAAGCTAAAGAATTTTATGCAGAACCATGATATTCGGCGAGATATACACCCGAATGTCCCAGGCTACTCGTCCGAAGAATAATATAAAATAAAAGAATAGAATATGATAGTAGAAACTCATAAATATAACATCTCTTCAATCATTTTGATCCAAATAATAGGCATCTAAAATTTTGACCTTCTTTTGTACAACACACCATTCGGAATAAAATCATAAACGCTTTAAGAATATAAGTCAGGTAAGTACCATACGTGATACATGGTTAGGTGATCATGTCTCGAAAGAGACATGACTGACTGAGCAGATAATTTTTCTACAGTAGATTGTCATTACTTTCTTCGTAAAACTGCTTGTCAAGCCAGGGTATAGAACACGATCTGTCCTGTTATTTGACCCATATATGGAGGGAGAAGCACTAGATTAACCACTATCCATAGGTATTTGTGTGGAAGTCAATGCAACGTATCTAGCTGTCATTCGAACTTGACTCTCCGATTAAAAAATATTTATAATGATTATTATAATTAATATCTTATATAAATATAATATATATATATATATATATGAAGATCTTGAATACGTTTTCGGTAATTGTTTCATGAAAAGTAATGGCTTATTTTTAAAAATTAGTAAGAAAGTATTGTTCATTACTAGCTACTACTTTTTCTTATCTTCTGGCACAATTTGAATTCCACGTCGAACAAACGTCACGTCTTTTGAGGCTAATCACGAGTTGACCCATTGTTTGACCTTTTCTTGAGAATGAAAATAGTGCTCAGCCAAGTCATGTGCAATGGATCGGAACAAATGATAATTGGCCGAGCAGTGTCTGGTGAATACGGTGGATGGAGTAGGACTTCCCATTTAAGCCTTTCCAAATAGGTTTTTACCCCTTATGAAACACGTAGGCTACCGTTGTCATATTAGAAAATCACTATGTCGTGTCTCTGATCATATATCGGCCGTTCTTTCTTTAATGCTCGGCTGAAACACATTAATTATAGTCGATAACGATCTCTCGTAATAGTTTCGTCCGGTTCAGGGCATCTGATAATAAACTACACCCTGTTGAGCCCACCAAATGCAGAAAAGAAGCTTTGAACCATGGATATTCGACTTTGACGCCAATTTTGATACGTGACTGTGCTTATCCAACAATAGGGCTATCATAATGTATCCACTTTTCATCGCCAGTCACGATACAATGCAAAAACAATCCCTTTTTTTGTCACTGAAGCTGCATTTTACAGGTGGCTTCAACTCGTACGGCACCCGATGTCCTTACTTTCGATTCATTCCCAATGCTTTCAAATGTTTAGCAAATGTTGTGCGATCATCTCCTACTTATTCTGCAAGTTAAGTTTAAGTTTTTATGAAGTAATGCCTTCAATTATTCGTCTTCATTTTTTAGCGTTCCAGAGAATTCTCTATTTCAACATCAAATCATTATTTTTGAAGTGGTTAAACAAATCTCTGCCTGTTGTTTCCGACAGAGCATGTTCACCTTAAGACTCAACAAGAATTCTGTGTGCTTCTGCTGCAGATTTCTTTTGAATAAAGTAGTGCAGTATAACTCCCCGCAAATAAACTTTCTTTTAATTTCCTTTTAATATAATGTAAGTAGTAGATATATTCTGGCCAAGGAGGATATATTCTAGCACAATCTATTTTAAACGTAGGTTTTGGATGAGCTAGCAATTAGAGCTACATTTTGGTCTGCCTTTAAGTATAGTCACCGCAGTTATATTTAAATCAATTAAAATATAACAGGTAGTCAATGAATGATCAAATATAAAGAATATTTTTTGTTTAGTATAAAAACTGACTAAATATTTTGTATGCCTACACCTACACTACCGGCCATACTTCTTAGCCCACCACAGTGTTTTAAAAAATGATGTTTTTCATATTATTTTTTAGTATTTATTGCCAAGTGAATAATTGTAAATGAAAATAGAATGTTTTTTGTTAATACTGCACAGTAACATGTGCATTAAATGAATTTATAAATATTTAATAATTACCTATATTGCAGTTTCATCAATAAAAGAATGAAGAAAATTTAGGGTGATTCGGACGAATTCATCTTTGCTTCCTTGCCTTGTAAAATTTCACAAAGTAATAAAAACAAAAAAAAACATTCTATTTTCATTTAGAATTATCCACTTAAATATAGTATGAAATACACCATTTCTTTTAAAAAACTGGGGTGACCTAATAATTATCGCCGGTAGTGTATATATAAACAGACAAGCCTTCCTATACAAACATTTACAAAATCTTTTTACTTGCATAAGTTTAAGAAAAACAAACTAATGATTTAATACACGTGGTATACATATGACCAATAAGAATCAACCTAAACAACATTCCAGGATACTGTCTCTTTGTCAGAAAAAATGTCCTCATCTTTAATCTGGTCTCTGAAGAAGCCTTAATAAAAGGAAAGCATTAGATTGAGACACGTTACCTACTTTGTTACTTATTTATTTTTTAAGATATTGTCCGCTTCTGATCCATATATACAACTCATTTCAGCGTATGGAAATGAGCCTAAATGACATGGTTGCACCTCTCTTCAATATTTTATTGACTGATTGATTCTAATCAAAGTTTTTATAATCACTATGGATGCAAAATTATCCCTTTCTAGTTTTACCATGTGGTCAATCAAACATCTGGTTTCTAAAATGTATATATTACATTTTTCATATCTTATGAAAAATGCATACAAAAAATGACATTATAAACGATCTAAGTTAACAAATCTAAACGTATTTATAAATGAAACTTTGTCTGTGTGTGTGTCTGTGTGTGTGTATCCGTTACCTATAGACTCCGAAACGGCTGAACCAATATTCTTGAAAATTTACACAGTTGTACTACAAGCGTCTGCGAGTGTTCTTAGCTAGGTTTTGTGTCAAGGTACCCCTGATAAATATCAAAAATCGATAATCGAAAAAATCGGGTTATAGAAGGAGTGGTCCGATTTTAATCAAATTTGATACAGTCATAGACAAAGACATAAGAAACGATATTCAGAAGTTTCAAGGTTGCAGTTCTTACAATAGAACAGAAAATGGATAAATGGATAATATATATATACATATTATATATATATATATATATATATATATATATATATATATAAAAGTCAAGATGTTTGTGTGTGTCTGTTTATCTGCCTGTATATCTTTATTTTTTCAGCCCTTTTATTTTAGTTTTTGCTTTGGGTTTGGCTCTAAGTAGATATAATTGTAGTTCCTAGTCTCAGCCATGATCTCATTTACTCAGAGGACTTATTTAGCCTTCAAAATTAAGTTTACAATGAAAAAAACTTATTTGATATCGATAACAGGAAATCAAAATTTGACTTACATCCATTCATTTTTCTTTCAGTCTCCGGATTCGCTTTAACTGGACAAAACTATTGCTTTTTAGTCTTTCGTGCCAACGTCCAAAGAGTGTGTGCTCCAGGACCATGGATTAGTTTTAAAGCTTTCATTACACCCGAGCAACACCGGGCTATACTGCTAGTTTGTTATATGTTAAAGTATGTCTGTAGCTTACGGCAATATTGCTCTGTAATATCGGTCCTCGACCGATCACCGAAGTCAAGAAACTTCAAACGCGGTCAGTATCTAGACTTCACTTTCCAGTCTCGATGAAGTCCAAAGTAGTCTTCGCGTCCTTGTCGGTGATTAAAACTGTCTGCTCCAAAACCCCGTTCTTATAAACGAAACGCCGAGTGGTCTTTTACGAATACCATCTTCCGTAAAGTTGGATAGGTTTGGGAAGTCCCAATTTCAAATTTTATTCGAAGACGTTATATTAATTTATGCTCAAATAACGTTGAGGAAAGCATGAACTAACCTCTCCCTGTCAGCTCTTAGTTACAAAGAAGGACTTGTATAAATTAATCATAATTATCTATAGAATACTTCTTAAAATAAAGAAAAAATTATTGGATTTAAATAAAGTACAATTTTCGGATTTTGTTCGCCACTGCTGTCGCTAGGTATTGAACACATAACACTTCGGTTCAAGTCATTGAATCCAGCCAATGCTTTTACCCACTGGGTCATGTGTACTTGGGGTGGCGAACAAAAAATTAGAGAGTTAAGTTAAATGGAGATAACTAAGACATCTAGAAGTGGCATGACCCATGAAACGAGAACAAATTTACTCATTGTTTCAAAATAAAAGGTTTGGTTCAAAATTCTAGTCACCTGAATATGACGATAAATATGGGGACAACAGTCCGAAAAATGTCAAGTGTCAGACGTGAGACACGCTTTGGGCTATCGTATCTCGAAACAGACATGACTGATTGGCAGAAGATTATCCTACAGTAAGTTGACATTGCTTTCTGAGGGCAGACTGGGATTCCAGCCAAAGCTATAGAACCCAATCTGTCCTGTTATTTAACTCCTAACTGGAGGGAAGAAACAGATTAATACCTTTTCCAAGGATATTTGCGCGTAAGTGAATGCAAGGAATTCAGCTGGAATTCGAACTCGGCTCCCCGATTTGTCGTTCTGAGTCGATATCCACTGCACCGCAACGCACATCCGAACAATGTAAATAGTGTATTTAAATTATTTGAAAAAGTATGAAAAGCTTTAAAAACAACAAATCCCTGCTTGCATAAGATTCCGTAGCGTCAATCTATCAATAATTGTCTTCTTTAAATTTAGGTTCGCGTGAACCCATTTCAATCATTCATGAGTGAAAACTGTTGTGTATATCTGAGTGCTTGCACATTTCTGAACATGTTGTAAGAGTGTATGACATTCATATAACTGTTTAGATCTAACCAATCTATTTATTTTAATGCGAAAACACACCTTCCTGATCTATAGGGAATAGAGATTTATCCCTTGTTTCCTGTATTTTTTATTTTAGTATTAATTAGTTGTTTCCCTCAATAAAATTAGAAAGTCTCGTCTATCGGCCGGCTCAGTCCTTTGTGGTCTATAGAACAGGAGTAGGGGTTTTCTGTTTAGTATTAGATTCGTATTCATTTTTATTTTATTAATATTTTAATATATTTTCCGAAATATGAGTAGATAGATTTATTTATCGCCCGATTTACACGCCTCCCTTGTCTGCTGAACAGGAATAGAAATTTAACCATTGTATTCATGTTTAGGATTGTGATTCCAATTTCTGATGAAGCCTCCTTCAACTCTCTACTTCTAACTTTTCCACATAAACACTGAAATTTTATTCACTATTTTTATTTTATTTTATTTTATTTTATGTTTTTATTTCAATAAGGTTCATAGGTTGACTTAGTATCCGATTCAAACATCTCGCCGGAAAGTAGAGGTTTATCCTTTGTTTCACGTTTAGAATTGGCGTTCGAGGTCATCTTAAATAGTTCTCTTTCTCTTTCACACCCAGTAATAACTTGCGCCTTAGTGGCATTATCGCCTTCTACAGTCTTCATGAAGTCAGTTCTTTTATTGTACTATCTCATCAGTAAAGTCTTTACATTCTCTTTCACTCCCAGTAACCCCTTGCGTCTTAGTGGCATTATCGCCATCTTCTGTCTTCCTAAAACCTATTCTTTTATTGTTCTTTCTCCTCACTAAAGTCTTCTCATTCTCTTTCAATCCCAGTAAACCCTTGCGTCTTAGTGGCATTGTTGCCATCTTCTGTCTTCCTGAAACCTGTTCTTTTATTGTCCTTTCTCCTCACTAAAGTCTTCTCATTCTCTTTCACTCCCGGTAACCCCTTGCGTCTTAGTGGCATTATCGCCATCGTATGTCTTCCTGAAACCTGTTCTTTTATTGTCCTTTCTCCTCACTAAAGTCTTCTCATTCTCTTTCAATCTCAGTAACCTCTTGCATCTTAGTGGCATTATCGCCATCTTCTGTCTTCCTGAAACCTATTCTTTTATTGTCCTTTCTCCTCACTAAAGCCTTTTCATTCGCTTTCACTCCTAGTAACCCCTTGCGTCTTACTGGCATTATCGCCATCTTGTCTTCCTGAAACCTGTTCTTTTAATGTCCTTTCTCCTCACTAAAGTCTTCTCATTCTCTTTCACTCCCAGTGTCCCCTTACATCTTGCTTGAGATGATGAAAAATGAAATTAAATTTTCTCTTGAGATTCCCGTATCGATTTCATGTCATTAAAATATATTTAAAGCGAATGAATCCTGATGGTCTTACCGACCCCAGAATATCAAAGAACTGTCTCAAATGAAGGGAACCGTATAACAATAGCTGAAAGCACAATGAAAATAATACCAACATGTGTTCATGATATTCAGAATGCCAAAAGATGGAATTTGAAATAAATTTTCTACAAGTATTACTGTCATTATTTGTTTGATAATCGGCCAAAAACATTATATATATATGTATGTATGTATAATCATTTCACCCCAAGAAAGACATTCCACTGCCACTGTTGCGCAGGGGTTTTGGGGAAGTGAAGAGAAAGAGTGGTTAGATATAGTAAATGTCAGAAGGATAAGGATACAGAGGATGAGGGTTGGGCAGATGAGAAGAGTGTTTGAGAGAATGGATGCGAGTTAGTGTGTTAGGATGTGTCTATTGACCTTACACTTAAACTCCTGGAGATTGTAGCTGTCGGGGAAGCAATCGTGTGGAAGGGAATTCCACAGGCGGGAAGTGCGAGAAATGAAGCTGTTGGCGTAGAAACTGCGGTTACATTTTATCGGTTTCACTGTAAAAGGGTGGGACCTAGTTGCTAATGTAGTATTTCGTACAAATTCGTACCTAGGGGGCACCAGTCATCTAAGTTCATCGGAGCAGAAGCCGTGCTCTCTCTCTCTCTCTATATATATATATATATATATATATAGAGAGAGAGAGAGAGAGACGTTGTGTGAAACCGCGGTAGGTTTTGGCGATCTTGTGATTTTTTTACGTATATATATATATATATATATATATATATATATATTAATATATAAATATATATATATATATATATATATATATATAAATTAAAGCAGACACGTTATCTCATGGTGAATCGGAAGTATAGTCTTATTTCAGGTGAACCATGACACGCTACGCGCGTCATCTGATTTTATGTGCGTGTATATATGATTATGTATGAAAATGTTTATGTGTTCGCCTAACGGATGTATTTTTCTTAAATTTTCGCTTTTAAGGGAATGACCGTTATTTCCATTCGTTTTTTTTTAGGTCTTTGTGAATCTCATTTGTGTAAAATCCTTTGTTAAATAAAGACGGAAGCTGATGATGGTTCGCCTGAAAAACGCCTAAACTTCCTAGATGACGTGTCTGCCTTAAGTTTTCTTATATTTGCTCTATATGTATTTTTATGCATATATGTTTAGACCTTTCTTAGAGAGTTATCCTACCACTGTATGTACAGGATATTCCTTTGGATTCTTTATATACCCAAACTGCATACTGAGATATATATATATATATATATATATATATATATATATATAAACCTAGCATTTCTGTATTTGTCCCATACGTCGAATTCGAACCACTTTTGTATATGGGACGTTTACAGCGGCCATCAACATACGACAAATCCCGGCACGTCCCCGGCCATTGAAGTAGTAGAGAGTGTAGTTAGGTATGGTGAATTTAGAAATCTAAAATGGTGAAAATTTCTTTCAGTGGTCTGTTTGCTTTCTCTACTGAGTTGATATTTCACTTTCTTTATATACTAATAGTTGAGTCATGTTTAGAAGTCTATTTGCAGTAATAGTTAGGACTTTGTCCAAGGATATGCTCATCAATTTACCAAGGCACTAACAAATTGTGTTTTACTTCAACAAAGAAAGTTCCTCTTCTCTTTGTCAAATTGCACGTATTTGCAGCACAGAGCAGCCAGAAAAGTATATTACCAATTAAGTAAATTAGTGTTGTATTTTCTTTGGCAAGCAACGAGTGTCGTACATAGAGTATATGTTTTGCTAATTGTTGAAATCACATTAGGTGTGCACTTTCACAAGAAAACCGAAAAACTGTCCTGAGAACCGCATTGTCTTAGTTGACATGGACAGAAAGGCAGACAACTTGCACATATTTATAGCAACGGCGACTCATAATATATGTATATTTAAAACAGAAAACTGCTAGAATAATACAAAATTAAATTTAGAGGCCGTTTAAAAGAACTTCGCCAAACAGATATTTTTCACATTCAGCTTGATATACACTAGGAAGATTAAGTTGTGTCAAACTATCAGAAATTGTTACCTTTTTAATTCATAACGCTTTGAATGTTTATTAAATAATTAAACCCTTGTGCAAATTAATTGAAACAAGTACTTTTACCATACGGTCAATTTTAGACCCACTGTAGGGACAGGGTGTAATCGATTTCTTTTTTTTCTTTCTATTTTTTCCTCAGATTTAGTTATTTGCAGTAGTGTGCAGCAATATGAATTTATTTTCGGGATGTATGATGAAATATGTTTGGCCTTGAAAAATATTGCGTCATCGATGATTGCATCCGTTTCTTACGACACCCAGACATCTATGTCTCGACTGTCAAATAGTTGTTCTACAGCCATTGTCTGCGATGGACGTTACTTTAGGGAAGCGTACAAAAATTGTAACGCTCACACGAACACACTGGCAAATCTTCCAGAGAGATCGCGGATTTTGTTGATATCAGTCTTTCAACTGTCAATCGTACCATATCGGCTAAGAACAAACTGGGTGTATCAACCTAAAACGTAAGGAAAAATGCGGTCGGAATAGAAAAACAACGCAAAGAGACGACGTATACGTGATCAGATTAAGTGTAAAAGATCCTAGGAAGACGTTATTCGTTTTGTTTAAATTAATTTGCACAAGAGTGTATGTAGAAAGCTCTATCATCAAAAGAAATAATTGTACACAAGAAGAGTGAGTTGGGCCAGATTTACTATTCACTAAACTTTGAAAATCAGCATTCGACACACAGACTTGTGTTGTTGAATTTATCGGCTAGTTCTGGGTCATTTCATTTCTTGCGATGTAAAATGGTTTTATTTTTCTACTTTTTTATAACTGCCAATAATCAATAATATTGATGTATTTCCTTTAATCTCTATTAAATTATCATTTCATTCACGTTCCAAACCAGACACCTAAGTTTCGAAATGATATTATCGTATTTTCTACTGAGTATTTTTGCAAAAAAAAATATATATATATACATGTGAATCTCATTTGTGTAAAATCCTTTGTTAAATAAAGACGGAAGCTGATGATGGTTCGCCTGAAATACGCCTAAACTTCCTAGATAACGTGTCTGCCTTAAGTTTTCTTATATTTGCTCTGTATGTATTTTTATGCATCTATGTTTAGAGCTTTCTTAATGCTATAAAATCACACATATTTTACGTAGATAAAAGTCTCCGTAATGTGTGAGCTGTTCCTGTGAGTACATTGTTATTCTGTGAATATTGGGCTACTAAGAATTCCTACATGGAGTCGGAACCATTTTTAATTAAACCGAGGACTCCAACTACAATTCGAATTATCGATTTTTTCATGAACCACATTGTTAGATTTCAACTTTAAAATCCTTGTTTTCATAGGAATTGACATATCAATCGCACTGTGTTTGTCTGGTCTATGACCAACCTTTCTGGGAAATTAGCTTTTATTTTTCTGTCTGTGCTTTTTGTGATGTCCCATAAAGTTGCTAGTGGTCCAGTTTTGATATGCCCATTTCAAGATATTTTTATTTCGAGTTTAAATAAATCTTCAAAGATATATTACAGTCTACAGGAACGAACAAGCACATTATGTTTTTGCCATGGATGATCAATATATAGTGATGATTAATTTTGATTGTTCCGTCTGTGTGTATTGTAAAGGCCCATAATTTGCTACCTATATTATTATTATGTCATTTTTCATCATAATTCGCTTTCTGCTATGGTCGCACTACCTCCCAAGTCTGCGGGAAGACCTAATTCAGGTCGTGGTGTTTTGTTATGGCTTCATTTCATGTTTTTTTCTATCTCCCCTATCATCCCTAGCGTTACATAGACAACGTTCTCCTCAGTGTGTGGGCTGTACTTAACAAGACAATTTTTTGTATATTTCTTAACCTGAGGTTTCCAGGGATTCTTTTGATGTGTTGTTTTGTTTCATTTTTTATCATTCCAAGTGCACCTACTATCACTGGGACGATTCTTGTTTTCGATTTCCACATTTTTTCTATTTCAATTTCCAGGTTTTTATATTTTGACAGTTTTTCAAATTTCTTGGTTGCTATGTTACAATCCGCTGGACAAGGCATATCAATGAATAGCAAGTTTTTTTCTTTCTGGTTTTTAACAACAATGTCCGGCATATTTGCTTCAATTTTTCTGTTTGTGTAGATGGTGTAATCCCATAGAATGGTGACATCTTCTATTTCTGTAACCGGAGCTGGGTGGTGTTCACACCAGTGTTTGTTTAAAAATTTTCCATAGTGTTTGCATATTGTCCAATGTAAATATTGCCCCACTCTATCGTGACGATTTTTATATTCATTTGGGGTAAGTACAGAACAGCCTGAGATTAGATGGTCTATTGTTTCTTGGTGTTTATCACAGAACATGCATTTTTTTTTTTTTTTTTTTTTTTTTATAAGCGTTTCACCCCGAGCAAGGCATGTCACTGCCACTACTGTGCAGGGGGCTACGTAGAGAGGAAAAAGGCTGGTTAAATATAGGACATAACAGAGGGTGGGTGATAGGCGGGTGAGGATACCGAGAATGAGGGTTGGGTAGATGAGAGTGTTGTGAGAATAGTTGGGAGTTAGTGTGATAGGAGGTGTCTATTGACCCTACATTTAAACACCTGGAGATTGTAACTGTCGGGAAAGCAGACTTGTGGAAGGAAGTTCCACAGGCGGGAAGCGCGAGAAAAGAAGCTGTTGGAGTAGAATTTACGGTTACATCTTATTTGTTTAACTGTAAAAGGGTGGGACCTAGTTGCTAATCTAGTATCTCGTGTAAATTCGTGCTTGGGCGGCACCAGTGATCTAAGCTCATCGGAGCAGAAGCCATGAAAGTACTTGTAGAAGAGGCACAGGGAAGCTACATCACGCCGGTGTGAGAGCGGCTGCAGCCGGTCTGCCAAGTTAGTATCAACCACGTTACAGATCCTCCTTTGTATTTTGTCAAGAAGCCCAAGGAGAGCAGCAGGGGCACCCGACCAGATATGGCAGCAATATTCAATACACGGGCGGATGGTAGATTTGTATATGTGCAGAATAGTTTCAGGTGGGAAAAATTTCCGGGCCCTGCACAGAGAGCCGACTTTCATAGCAGCAGATTTGGCTGCATATTATTATTATTAATATTATTATTATTATTATTATTATTTACTTTTATTTCAGTTGTAGACACAATTTCTACCAGGCCCAAACCAGTGACCTAATGTCAGAAACGTCTTCATGACATTTTGCACTGATCATTTTTGTAAAAAGACACAAAAAAAATCCTAGTATTCGTAATGTCTGTGTTATACTTGCATATTTTTAGTATTTCTTTAAGTCTTGGGTTACCAGGATCTACTTTGAGTCTGTAACTATAGGGAGATAGTTAACGTTTATTGAACCGGCCTTGTGTCATACATAACCGAACTGCCAAAAACTTACAGATTATTTGAAATCACCAGAAAGTTATGAGCATGTTGGAATGTGTGGAAGAATAAAAGTATACCTTTTGAATGTTAAAATAGAAATTTATTAAAAGAAAAGAATAAAATGAGTTGGTAGAAGTAAATGTTCAATTAGAAACATTGTGAAGAATTTAAGGGTAGATTTCGTAGTAGTCCTTGCAAGAGTGAGTTCATGTGTACGTAGGCAGGAACGTATGTGTGTATGTATGTATGAGCGTTTGTTGGGTAGGTGTGTTTTTGAAGTATTCTCTCCGTAGACGGGTGAACAACGAAGAAGAGGAATGTGAGAGATGAGACAATAATAATACGATCGCCTGACGTTTGTCAAGAGTACGTGTTAATTACTCTCCTCATCTTAACTCTCTGAAGATGGTCGTCTGGTTTCGTCTTTTTATTTTGTTTGGGAATTCACTCCTTACTAATTAACCCACAGATGGGGAGCGAAGAGATTGATTCATACCTTTCTAAAGAAAACTTTGCGCGTGAGTGAATATGGCAAAACCAACTGGAGTTGGATTCTGGCCTTTCCGCGTTGGACGACAAACATCGAGATGTAAACTTTCGCAAGTTTTGTGTGTGTTAAAATTTGTTTATTTCTAACAATAAGTCAGATTTGAATTTTAAATGTAGATCTTGTTTTGTTCACTACAAGTCTATCGATACTGTTTCCAATCAATACGGGTACTTCAACTGAAACTAGAATTACTAATGTCCTCATGTATCGCATTTTAGAAATTTCCACTTTAAGAACTTGGTATTTTAATAGATTTTTTTAAAGAACTTCAAAGACACATTACATCCGGCAGCAAGGCCTCTGATTGGGAGATTGGGAGAAGCATAGAAACACCTCTAAATTGCTGTTTTCCCAAGTCCACTCTGACCCGGAGTGGTGGCACCTGTTAGGATCCCAGCCATGGGCAAATAGTTAACCCCAAACTTGGGTCAAAATATTATGAAAGAATAAAAATACAGTTTAATGGAAATATATACCTAAAAATAGAATTTTATAGAAAAATATACATTTTTGAAAGAGAAAAATTATTACCATAAAACATTTTTAAAAGAAAATAACTTAGCATAATACATTTTTAAACAATTAAACAATTATCTCCCTATAAGCGAACATTAATAAATATCTTAAAACCTCACCTTTTAGGCATTAAATAACCAATAGAGGTGTTAATATGCCGTTAAAGAAAACTCAGAGACACGTTACAATCTTCGGGGGGGTGTTATTGTAATAAGAAAGGACATTCTGTTTTGGGAGCAACTCTCTCCAGGCTGGTTTGCATTTAGAGTTTTTCTTCTCCTACACCGGTTGCCACTCAAGGATAGAAAACTCTGTCTGTCATAGCTGGTGGAGACAGATAGACACATAATCCAGGCCGCAATCCATTACTCTACTGGAAAATATTTAAAAAAAGCCAAGAATAAGCATGGCACATAGAGTTTCCTGGGCATATGCATCAAATCCAAATGTACACTATATTGACAGATTTTGATAAAAGTATTATATGATCTTACAGGTAGGGGCTGATTTAAAAACAAATCGGCGTCAATCAACCCAGTTCACTCAGAAGGTTTTCGATTGAAGGATATCCCAAATATATAGAAATGAATCCAAGGCACCTTAGCTAACGTATGCTTAAATACCCGGCCATTAGTATCCTTCATTAATTATTCACATTAACAGAAATGTACCGTGTGCCAACTGCTTAAGATCAAACAACTGAATATTTTTAATCGATAACACACTAATACTCACACATATACACAGTAAAAAGAATTTTCAGATATTGGAGGCCATGAAAATTAAATACATTAAAATGAAAGCAATCCACACTTAATAAAATCACATTTTAATCTAGTCACAACACATTACATTGCATTTAGACATATCGTTCTGTTAACATTTTCGTCTCTCACGCGGTTTCACTTCATCGAACCACATTACAAATTTACGAACTGCGTTTGCAATTCGGTGAATGTTATCGTCTCATAGCATATTTTTATATCAACACAAGATAATGTCTTTCATGCTGGATGTCTTTATATTAACTTAAAGTCCCTGTAACATCTCTAAAGATGTCTTATGTGAGCCAAAAGCTTAGAAACAAAATAAGATAAAAATATCCAAATTTTAGACAATTTTTGTTCATATATTTCACCTGAAATTAAAGCCAAAATACAATGTTTAGAATGGGCCAAAAATAAACATAAAAGATATTCATTGTCTGTTATATATATATATATATATATATATATAGAGAGAGAGAGAGATCTGTTGATTATCTATTTATTTGGGTTTCTTCATTATCTATATATGCATACACTTATTTGGGTCTGTTGATCATATCTCTCTCTCTCTCTCTCTCTCTCTCTCTCTCTCTCTCTCTATATATATATATATATATATATATATATATTTGTTTCTCTTCATTATCTATCTACTTAGGTCTCTTCATTATCTATCTATCTATCTAGCTTATTTGGATCAGTTTATTATCTATTTATTTATATCTACGTGTAGAGGCTGAAATATTTCTGGCCTAACCAAGGGAAGAAATTCAGATGTTCTTTAATAAAACTAGAATCATTGATGTCTTCAAAAACAACATTTTTAGATTTCATCTTTAATATCCTTGTAGTTTGATATTTTTTGAAGATCTTCAAGGACTGTTGTAAATAAGAAAGCACATTCTGCTCTTGTAGTCATTGATCCCGATGTCTGAGCGATTTGCTTTGATTGATCCCAGAAAATTGTTACAAAATTATTATTATTATTATTATTATTATTATTATTATTATTATTATTGCCTATTCCTTCGTTAGTTCGCACGACTTCGCACCACTTTGCCATGCCAATATCTAATAAATAATGGGCTATTCGGTTTCGATTGCGTAGAATGAAGGTGGACAGCATTGCTTGGTTTCAGTGAGATAAATAATGAAAGGTAGAAAAGAAGGGAAAATAGAAATGGAGAGTGAGAATCATATTAATGAGATAAGAACAGATACTACACTTTAATTACTTTGTATTTATATGCTCTCCCAACCAACCAATGCCCAAAGCATACACTCAGGCCGCTGGTCAAAATTTACTCAGCCAACACATAAAAAAAGGTGAGAAGCAAACTACCATGTTAACAAGAAAGCACATTTTATTTAAAAGCGATTAACTTTGATTGTTCTGTCTATGTTTCTTTTAAATTCCCCCTAAAACTGTTAATGAAGTATGTCTGAAATGCGTCTGTGTGGTGTTCAAATAACATCAAAATTGCAGCTTTTCAAGTGCAGACATTTATTCACCCTTATATTATCTACATTGCTCGGATTATTGTCCGCATCATTTTTATAATGTTACCCGACGTTTCACCCGTTTTACGCTCTCTTCTTCGGGTGCTTCTGAGATGAGGTAGTATTTACATTATTTACATTGATTCGGACTGTTGTCCTCATCTTTATTGCCATGTTTATGACGTTTCGGCCATTGTACGCTTTGTCTATTATACTTCTGGGATGAGGTAGTATTTACATTATTTACATTGATTCGGACTGTTGTCCTCATCTTTATTGCCATGTTTATGACGTTTCGGCCGTTGTATGCTTTGTCTATTATACTTCTGAGATGAGGTAGTATTTGCATTATTTACATTGTTGGGACTGTAGTCCTCATCTTTATTGCCATGTTTATGACGTTTCGGCCGTTGTACGCTTTGTCTATTATACTTCTGAGATGAGGTAGTATTTACATTATTTACATTGTTCGGACTGTTGTCCTCATCTTTATTACCATGTTTATGAAGTTTCGGCCATTGTACGCTTTGTCTATTATACTTCTGAGATGAGGTAGTATTTACATTATTTACATTGTTCGGACTCTTGTCCTCATCTTTATTGCCATGTTTATGACGTTTCGGCCGATGTAAGCTTTGTCTATTATACTTCTGAGATGAGGTAGTATTTACATTATTTACATTGTTGGGTCTGTTGTCCTCATCTTTGTTACCATATTCACCTTAAATATCTGTCTATATTTCTGAGATGAGGTATCGTAATTATTTACACTATTTACACTGTTCGGACTGTTGTGCTCATCTTTATTGCCATATTTACGACTTTTCGGCCGTTGTACGCTTTGTCTATTATACTTCTGAGATGAGGTAGTATTTACATTATTTACATTGTTCGGACTGTTGTCATCATCTTTATTGCCATGTTTGTTACGTTTCGACCGTTGTATGCTTTGTCTATTAATGTTCATGATCTTTCGGTCGTTCTACGCTTAGTCTATTATACTTCTGTGTTCAGGTAGTATATTTGTTTATTTTAAAATTACATTTAAATTTGTGTTCTTTATGGTTAATTTTTTATTTCTCTAATTTGTTATATTGGCTCTAATGAATTCATATTTTCGTGCTCTGTTTTTAATGTCATCAGATCTGCTTTTGAATAATTCCTATGTTTGTGTATGTGATTTCGTCATATTCATTTAATGCCAAAAGGTTTAGTTTTATACAATGTCAAAAAACAAACGTATCTATCTGCAATTCACTTCTGGTCAAAGTTTGAAATTTCTATTTCTGTCCCGCTTCTATTGTCTCTCTAACATTTTCTTCCCTCTGCGCATTTTCACACTTTTTCCTCTTTGTTAAGCCCAGACATCACTTGACTAATATCTGTGTCTGTCTATATTTTATTTCCTACCTAAATTTGGGGTCCCTTTCTCTCTGAGCCGTTCTCATTGGCACTTTCCTCTCTTGTTTTCCTCTTTGCTGTTTATTTCCTTTGTGTCCTTCTCTTACCTCTTTTTAACCATTTTTTGAGTTTTTTTAAAAATTATTTTGCTTTCTTATCATTTTTACCCTCTGTTCCTCGTACGAAAATTTTTCAAAGATAAAAGGAAGTGAGTTTTTAATTTTCTTTTCAAAAGTAACGTTTATTACCATCATTATTATCTATCTAATGAGACATTGTTCTTTCAATGTCGAAAGAAAAAGTACAATTTTGTAGTAGATTGTTGTTTGTACATGTTTTAATGTATAATTTATAATAAATGTTCATTGCTCTATTTTTATATGTAAAACTGTTTTAAATTAATGTTTATAATAATTGATTTTATCGTTTTTTAAAAACGCTCGCGTAAAAGGGATTTTTAATAAAAGCGCAATTTTTAAAATTAGAAGTTACTTAACTTAGAACACTTAGAACACTTTCATCCTTGATTGTATGATCCAAATAATTATTTTTGGTATGGTCATAATTTTGTTTGGGAATAATAATACGACTATTCTTTCTGGCAGAGTCTATCTATTTTACCAAATTTTTATGTCTTGGCTGTTTTTATTATACTCCACTTAATGTCGGGGTCTTTTCCATTCTTTTCTTTCAATTTCTACATGTGACTAGCTAATTGTCCACCATTTTAATATTTTTTTTTGTTTAAATATTGACCTATGGTTATTCCACCTTTTCTTAAAAGGGTATTTGGTTGATCTCAAATATGTTTTGTTTTGACAATTTAAAGTCATGTATTACTAATGCTTCCATTATTTTTGGTTTATTTACATTTGAATGGTGTTATTATATTTGTATTATCAACAAATGTGTTTAGTAGGTTTTTATGTGCATTTAAATGGGATTTAATAGAACTATACAAATCAGCCATTCGTCCTTGCATGGAGTACTGCTGCCATATATGGTCAGGTTCCCCCGCTGTTCATCTCCGTGTTCTTGACAGGCTCCAAAGGAGAATCAGTAATGTGATAGGTACCGACTTAGCGGCTCGACTACAGTCACTTTCCCACCGACGAGATCTAGCTTCCCTTTGTCTGTTCTATGGATACTTCCATGGATTCTGTTCCAACGAGCTTGAATCACTGGTACCTCCGCAACAGGGGTTTACTCGTGCAACCAGATTGGTATCTGGGTTTCACCCATTCACAGTTAGATCAACCAAAAGCAGACGACAATTTTGCTCCTGCAGCTTCTTTTCTCGCACTTCCCGACTGTGGAACTCGCTTCCTTTTTCTGGCTTTCCTGACGGCTACAACCTCAAGGAATTTAAATGCTGGTCAATTCTCATCTCTTAACTACTTGACCCTACTTCTTTCCACACTGTCCTGTAGATCCCTTTCCTTTCTCTCACCTTCGCAAATGTCATCACACTTGTAACCCATCCTTCTCTTGTCCCTTGCTAACTGGGTCGTCCTTCTCATTCTCCTGTAATCCTTTTAGTCTTATGTAGCCCCCTGCATATCAGTGGCGTTCCCGCCTTGCTTGGGGTGATATAATTAAAAAAAAAAAAACTATGATCAGAAAGATGTAATGTGAGACATCTTGTCGAACATATAGTAGTATATACAACGCAACTATTTACAATTTGGATTAATAAAAAGACAGTTCTTTGAAGGAAATGCAAATTCCCAAATAATATTGGTTCTCTGCAGTTTTGATCTTGCAGGTGCATTATTATTTTTGACAATGTGGTTAGCAGTTTTAAATTTTGTGTTATAGATAATTTAATTTTCTTTTTATATTAACCGGAGTTGCATATTTTCGGACTAAATTTCAAGCTGAATTATCATCCTGTTTATCCAAACTTATTTATAAATGGGGCTTTGTCTGTGTGTCCGTTACCTATAGACTCCGAAACGGCTGAACCGATATTTTTGAAAATTTACACAGTTGTACTATAAGCGTCTGCGAGTGTTCTTAGTTGTTTCTTTTTTTTTTTGTCGAGGTATCCCCGATAAATATCGAAAATTGATAATCGAAAAAATCTGGTTATTTGATACACTCATAGACAAAGAAACGATATTCAGAAGTTTCACGGTTGCAGATCTTACAATAGTGTAGAAAATCGATGATATATATATATATATATAAGGCAAGATGTTTGTGTGTGTATCTGTTTATCTGCCTGTATATCTGTATTTTTTTTCAGCCCTTTTATTTTAGTTTTTGCTTCGGGTTTTTGTTCTAAGTAGGTATAATTGCAGTTCTTAATCTCAGCCATGATACTATTTACTCAGAGGACTTATTTAGCCTTCAAAATTCAGTTTACGACGAAAAAAACTGATTCGATATCGATACCAGGAAATGAAAACATCGATTCATTTTTCTTTCAGTTTATGATTTCGCTTTAACTGGAAACAACTATTGCTTTTTATTCTTTCAACGTACAAAGAGTCTGAGCACCAGGACAATGGATTAGTTTTAAAGCTTCATTACACTCGAGGAACGCCGGGCTATACTGCTAGTAGTTACTATGTGAAAATATTTGTTTCGGTAATATTGTATTTTAAGTAACAGTTTAATATTTATATTTACATATTTCCTATTTAATTTGTTATTTTAAATGTACGCCTTCCGTTATCTAAAGCGTTCATTCGGACATTGGTCCCCCTCTTGGCACTTGGCTAATTTTTACCTTTCGCCAAGGTTCTCGCCCAATTTTCACAAGCTCGATATCTCGTACTCTCGGCATGCCCTGTGAGTGTTAAAATCTCCAATCCCTATATTTTAAATGACAAATTTTAATTTATAATTTGTTTTAATGTAATCAATATTTTAAATGAGAAATTTTAACACGATTTTATAATTTTTTTTTTAAATGACAAATTTTAACATATATTTTTAAGGTGCTATATATTTTAAATGAAAAATTTTAATTTATAATTTGTTTTAATGTACTCAATATTTCAAATAAGAAATTTTAACACGATTTTTATAAATTTTTTTTTTAAATGACAAATTTTAACATATATTTTTAAGGTGCTCTATATTTTAAATGACAAATTTTAATTAATAATTTTTTAATGTACTCAATATTTTAAATGAGAAATTTTAACACGATTTTATAATTTTTTTTTAAATGACAAATTTTAACATATATTTTTAAGGTGTTCTATATTTTAAATGACAAATTTTAACACATAATCAGTTCAATATACTCTGTCTTTTAAATGATTCGTTTTAGCGTATGATGTTATTTCAAAGTACCCGGTATTTTAAGTCCAAGGTTTAATTTGCCAATGTACCAACTATTTTAGAGTAAAAATTTTATCGCGATATATATTTTAATTTTATTTCAGATTAAGTTTTATTTATTGATTAATAGATTTCATTTTCTATTTAAATAATATTTTCACATAGGTCTTGTGTACTTTATTTTAAATTACTAATTTTATGCTACTACCTTTTTTTTTACTGCAGCATCTGTTTTAAGGTCCGGTGATATAGGATGTGCGTTGTGGTGCATTGGATATCGGCATGGAACGAGAAATCGGGGATCCGAGTTCGAATTCCATCTGAATTTATTGCATTCACTTCCGCGCAAATACCCTTGGGAAAGGTATTAATCCGTCTATTCCTCCCAGTTATGGGTTAAATAACAGAACAGATTGGGTTCTATAGCCTTGGTCGGCAACCAATCTACCGCAGAAAGCAATGGCAACTTTCTGCCAGATAATCTTCTGTACAGTTAGTCATGTCTCTTTCGACACATGATCGCCCAATGCTTGCATCACGTATGGCACTTAACTGTCTTATAAATACTAATTTTATCGCACTACTCCAGTAAGGGGTGTGCGTAAGTCTAGTGGCGTCAATTGAGAAAACGAAGAGCTGAGTTCCAGTTCCAATCGGGTTTGTTATTTTCAATTCTGCGGAAATATTCATGGGGAAAAATATGAATCCATTTTATTTTCCTTATTTAACATGGTCCTGGGCATGACGGTAAATTGTATCCGACTGAAAGGCTTCTGATTGGGAGGTTGTGAGGAGGATGGAGCCACCTCTTCATTGCTGTTGTTCTCAGGTACACCCTGATCCGCAGTGGCATCAACTGTTAGGGTCCCAGCTATGGGCAAATAGTTATCCCCATCAGAACTGAGGTCAAAACACTATGAAAGTATAAAAATACAATTTGATAGTAATATATACATGAAAATAGACTTTTATAGAAAAATATACATTTTTGAAGAAACAATTATTGCCATAACACATTTTTGAAGAGAAAAATATTCTCAGCAAAACATTTTTAAATTATTCTGAGCAAAACGTTTTTAAATACAAAACTAGAAGACATTTTCAGTTTTCTAAAATAAAAAAGAATAAAAACTCATCAAAATTATAAAAATATACCTTAAAACACAACCTTTTTGGGATTAAATAATCCACAGAGATTGATATGCCATTAAACAAAACTCAAACCCAAACTTTTATTTAACTATGGATTAACTAATAGGCCTTGTATCTAGAGCAATCATTTTTATTAAAAATAAAATTTAATAATATATATATATATATATGTAAACATGTTACGGAAATTAACGAATTTTAACGAAACTTCGTTATAAGCAACCGACAAATTGTAATGAATTATTTTGAACATTATTTTTACCGATACTCGTATTTAAGTAGATATTCTGTTTTTAATTAAACAGTATTTTTATATTTATATCTACCGGCCTGATTATTTACGATAAATTTTTATTACGAAAATGTGTGCTATCCAGCAGGATTCGAATGAATGAGTGTTCAAGACGGTACTAGATCAAATAGTATGCTTCCCCTATGTAATAGGGGTCGCAGGTTCGAATCCTATTGGATAGCACACATTTTCGTAATAAAACTTTATCGTAAATAACCAGGCCGGTAGATATAAATATAAAAATACTGTTTAATTAAAAACAGAATATCTACTTAAATACGAGTATCGGTAAAAATAATGTTCAAAAATAATTCATTATATATATATATATATATATATATATATATATATATATATATATATTATCGTTTCCTACCAAGTAAGGCGGTACTGATACTGCTGCGCAGGGGGACTACATATAAAAGAGTGAAAGTTTAAGCAAAAGGAGAGCGAAGAAAAAGACGAACCAGTTACAGGGGGTATCAGAGAAAAGGCAAGAGAAAGATGGAAATACCGGCGTGAAGATAGTTGCGAGGGTAGAGTGAAAAAGGAAAATAACAAGATACACGAGGTGATGGGGAAATGACGATAGAACGACTGGAGTCAAAGGGATAAGAGATGGGAATCGATATTGCGTTTAAATTCTTAGAGATTGTAACCGTCAGAGAAGCAAGTATACGGAAGAGAGTCCCACGGGCAGGAAGTGCGAGAAAAGAAGCTGGTGGAGTAGAAGTGACGGCTGCATTTAGTTGATTAAACTGTAAAAGGGTGGGACCTAGTTGCCAGTCTGGTTGCTCGAGTAAATTCTTCTGTTTATATATATATATGTGTGTGTGTGTGTGTGTGTGCGTGTGTGTGTGTGTGTGTGTGTGTTGGAGGTACGAAATTTGTATACTATTTAAAAAGAAGAAATTTCTTATTAGTCTCAAATACCCTTTCGTCCAACATCTCTTTAGGAACTGCGTGTTTTCGACAAATTTTATTTGGTGATGGAGCATCCAATGACGATCTCGCAAAATGCAACATCATTAGAATTGAAATTTTTCTTGATATAGACACAACTTCGATGAACTGGTCATGTTGCAAGAATGAGTGATGATGAGTGACAACAAAATACCTAAGGTCTTGTTGTGGCCAGTATTTTGTAACCTTGCTATGGTCAGAAAGAAAGAGACGAAAACAAGAAGTTTCAAACAGTGTATTAAAATAACAGAACATACACACATTGTATTAGAAATACTTTTTGTTGGGAGTGACGAATTTTTCTTTCTATCTCTTATGTAATTTTTTTTTTCCCGCTAGTATTAAGCGATTTTTCTCTGGTCTCTTCTTACGTTCTTTTATGTTCGTCATTAATTGTTGTGACGAGTAGTTCTTTATTTATCGTGTATTGGCTTTATTGAAGTCCGACGAGTTTTGCCAATTGCTATTGGATGAGGTCTTTCTTTTTGCTCCTTTGGTCTTCGAGAATCTTCGTTACCAAGTTGTTCCGCGACCAGATATTCTTTTTAATTTCTGCAAGAGATTTTCCAAATTGTTGTGTCGACTCGTGTGGCAATATGCTTTTTTTTTTTTTGTTCTCTGTGTGAGTTCTTTCGAATCAGGTCACCAAATTGTTGTGGTCAACGTAACTCTCGAATTCTCGTTTCTCAATTGTTGTGGATTCCGCAAATTTGGATCGGCACAAATAAACGAACAACGACCAGCAATTGTGATAAAAAATAAGTGTATTAACAAGAATACAGACTTGAATGAACATTAGTAGTCCAGTAATCCAGGAATCCGGGTTAGTAAAAAGTATTTGTACAATTCTCTGGAGGTGAAGCCGTAGTATATTGAGTATGTCCGAGTCGGAAGCTGACGGGTACTGCGTAATAATCTTCTCGATGAGTGGAGCACAAACCTACTATGAACTACTATGTACTGACTGCCAATCTCTCTCTGGACTCTCGTATTCTCCGGTTAACTCTCTATGACAACGCGGTATTTTCTCGTCTCGCTTCTATAACAGTAGTATAAGTATACTCTGGACGAGTCCATCTTTATGAAGAGGGAGAACTCCACAACATATATACAATGACCTTGTATTAGAATAATAGAACATATTTACAAATACGAAATTTAGTAATCAGCAGATAGAAGTGTACGTCCAAACTCTATAGTTACGTTGCTTCTCGACTGCCTCACGACTGTCTTACGATTGCTTTCAGTCTGCCTTCAGACTGCATCCGGAAGTCACGCAGGTTAGTATTATATTGAACGAGGAAGCTTCCATTCACTGTAAATAGGGCGCCATAACAGTCTTCATGTACAGACAGCTAGACAGTGGACAGCAAAACGTTGGACGACCAAAGATCAGGAATAAAGACTAACTAAAAAGAACCTGTATATCAACTTCGTGTGCCTGGCTCTAGATAAATATATCTGTAGATATTTGTGCCAGAAAGCTATCAGACATTTGGTAATCAGACGTGATGACCGGCCAAGAGACGAATGACAAAGGATAAATCTTCAGTAAATATTCCTGATGGCATATCTGGAGATCCTCGATATTACTCAATATCTGGACTTGTAGACAGGACACTAGCTAGATTGAAACATCATACATCGAAATAAGGAGAACGTTCATTATATATATATATTAAATACATACATATATATATATATATATATATATATGTTTTTAATATATATATATTCACACAATTAAAACTAATGTAATGTAATATTTTTCGTTTCCCAATTTTTAAGAAATAAATATGAAAACATTTTTTTCATTTCTAAATTTATAAACATTTACTAAATTATTAAATGTGGATGATGCCTTGTCTCTCATTTAGAATGAAACCTATATAGTTTTAAGGTTTGCTAAATTGTTGATGTCAATACAAAATAAAATCGTCGGTGATGGTGGATGTTATTGTGTTACCGTCTTAATAACCTCTCTGAAGATGGCTCATGTGAGCCGAAAGCTTAGAACCAAATTAATAAAAAATTATCCAAATGTTGGAGAATTTTTGTCTTTATTTTCAACTGAAATTAAAGCCAAAATACGACGTTTAGAACGGCTCATGATTAAACATAATAGACATTCATTGTCTCTTATGTTTAGAATATATATATATATATATATATATATATATATATATGTATATATATATATATTCTAAACATATACTGTTAAATATAAGAGACAATGAATGTCTATTATGTTTAATCATGAGCCGTTCCAAACGTTGTATTTTGGCTTTAATTTCAGTTGAAAATAAAGACAAACATTCTCCAACATTTGGATAATTTTTTATTAATTTGGTTCTAAGCTTTCGGCTCATAGAACCGCATTGAAAATTTGAGAACTCCGTTTGTTATTTTTGGTAACTATTGCCGTTGCCTAGCGGAGTTTTATGTCAACACAAAATAAAATCGTCGCTGATGGTGGATGTTATTGTGTTACCGTCTTAATAACCTCTCTTTATTTTTCCTGTTTTAACTTATTCAGTTGTAGGGGTCCACAAGTGAATAAGTGACTAGAAAATGGGGAAACGGGACAAAAAAGGCTGGGAACTACTGTCCCAGAAACTCAAGAACAACATACACATCTATTCAACTTCGTTTAAGTTCCAACTCTAGCAATAAGGAAATTTTTGACAATTCTAAAATTAAATACATGCTTTAGAAGAAAATAGACTCAGCATTTGTTTAGAATACTCCGTTAAAAACAAGGAAGGCAGAAATAAACAGAAATCCTGTAAACGTAACATTATTTAGTTTAACCCACACTTGACTCGTAATATCCGAACTAAAATTGGTAAACTCTTCCTTAACTTAATTCACAAACATTTTTACCATTCACCCACACTAAAAACATCTTTAACAAAAACAATGTTGATGTCAATTATATAGTATCTTTAAGAACATAGATAATTTAATCTCGCGACACAATACTTTGACGTCAAATAAATACTTTATACACATAAACAGCATCCGTCACCCAACTAATAGCAAAAACGACCCTTCTAAAAATAATTGCAAATGCCGTAAAAATAAAACCTGCCATTATAATAGCCAATGTATGTCCAAAAATATTGTTTATAGAGCTCGAATTCATGTTAAATTTTATTTTGGAAGCACTTCTAACAGGTGGAAGATAAAATTTAACAAATACAGCTTGTCTTTAAACAACAGTAAATATAGAAAAAAATATTGTTTTATCTATAGGTTAATAAAGATTTTAAAAAATAACAGGAGCCCAATTATTACCTGGAATATCGTAGCTAAATCCAAACCTTACAATGGAAAATGAGATAGATGTAGTCTATGCCTTTTAGAAAAGTTTTCATTTTAAACAATATCAATAATTCTAATTTGCTGAATAAAAAAGTGTTTTAATGACCACAAGCTGTCATAGAAAAAATTACCTACTTAAATTCGTAGATCTAAATTGATATAGATTCCTTCATACGTTTGTCCCTTTCTTTTCCTTTTTCTTTCTTACTCTCCATTTCTTTCTTTCTTTCTTTCTTTCTTTCTTTCTTTTCCCCGCAATAATATTTTTAACAATTATGAATTAAAGTTTTGTTACTGCATTGTTTAACTTTTAATTTCAATTTTAATTCTCAATTTTACTTTTTACTTTTTTTATTTTTTAATATTTATTCTTATTTTATTTATTTTCTTTTAATTTTATTTAAATTCTTATAATTTTAAAATTTTATTTTTTGTCTATATATAATATAAGAATATTTAATTTTTTCTTTTTATGATATACGCCCCTTTAATTTCTTCTACCTGCATTTTATAATTTTTAATATTTTTTAGTTTATACATTAATTTTAAATTCAAATTTTAAATTTTAAATTTTTATTTACATGTGACCTTAAAGTATTCTTTATTTTATTACTAAAAAAAGCTGTAATTTAACTTTAAAAGATTTAATTCCCATGAACATCGACTGAATTTAAATTCAAACTCATTAAATTGCCAGTTTGAAATATGCACCTGATGATTGCATAACGCATGAAACTTCGAGTCGTGTCATAGACGTAGGATAATATATATATATATATATATATATATATATATATATATATATATATATATTACAGCTCTGATCATATATTGAACACTGTTTTATTAACACCTAACACCTGAATAATAATACGATGCATATGTGCACCCTCGTTTATATATATATATATATATATATATATATATATATTAATTCCTGTCACCTTATATTTATATATATATTTAATCGTATCACCCCGAGCAAGGCGGTAATGCCACTGATGTGCAGGGGGCTACATGAGAGTAAAAATATTAAGTAGAAGAGAGTGAAGAGAAAGACGAACCAATTAGAAAGGGACAAGAGAAGCATGGGAATACAGGTGTGCTGACAGTTGCAAAGGTGGTAAAGGACAATCACCGGGATTCCATTGCCATCGCTCGTCTTATTGGGGTCAAGTTATGAAATTACTCGGGATACTACTGTCAGGTTAATGTATATATTGTACACTTTAGCCTCAGTTCTAGACGAAGCTTCTTGGTAGGTATGAAGGCATCACTGCCAGCTTTCACCCAGGACGAAATCTCAGAGGCACAGTCATCAACTGGGAGATCGAACACTTTCCGAAAAGGAAAAACCGCGAGACTTGGCAGGAGTCAGGTGTAGAGGTAAAGCATATATCTAGTAGAGAGACGTGCCCAGAGGGAGTGCTTGGAAAGCGTGTGGGGAAGTCCACTATTTGCGTAAGGAATTCGGAAATGGCAAAATCCATGGCGTAGATGCCAGCTGAATCAGTAACAGTTTTAAAGTTACTCAGCATGATGGGCGTTAAGATGTCCGAATACAAATATGTGAGCAAATGGGTGGTAGAAAGTAGCCTTATCTATATTGTCAGAAATGTTGTCTAGAAGGGAGCAGTCGGGAGAGGAGGGGGAACGTTAAAGGAAGAAAAGGTAGCTAACCGAACTGAGAAGTGACATACATATTGGTGGTATCGCCCGGTTCACATTGCACCCAGGTCAATTGAACAGGTGTAGAGGCTCATCCCTTGTCCCCTGTTTCGGATGTGGTTTCCGTCTTTCTCTTTTCTCTTCTCAGACTCCAGTATTGGTGCTTCCGTGCTTTTCCTGCGATGTGTTTGGTTGGTGGCAACGTCTCATCATTGGGAGGGTACTAGTTTGGCAGTTTCCTGTTTGCTGCTTCCTAATTTCCGTCGTCTTATATATATATATATATATATATATATATATATAAAAAATCATCTCTCACATTTTACTAAGCAGAACAAACGAAATACTTTTTAAATAATTTTAAATTGTAAAAAACCTAAAGTTAAATGGAAAATTCTCAAACAAGCTAGAATCTCTAAATCGGTAAACGAATCATGTTTCCTCTATCTGCAAGAGAAAAATGAAATTATAAAGTACATGAAAAGTGACATTATTACGAAATCAAAGGCAAGAATCTACAGTAAATTGTAAACTTATTAAAGACTTAACCATACAATCCTGCAAGTTATGAAACTATAGCAATTGTAAACATTCTAGAGCATAAACCTTACTATCTTGACAATTTACATTAAACTATCTCTCTTTTTATGTTATTTTATCTTTATTTCGTTTACAAATTGTGATATATTTATTGCCTTAAATATATTTTATTACACTCGATAATTGCTGTTACTAACCGACAGCCTGTCATGTGCGTTAGGTCACGTCCGTCTAACCCTGGCGCACCGTCACCGGCTTCCGTGATTCACTGCTGCTGCACGTCGTCCGGCGTTTTGTCGTTTGCTGTTGCCATTTCTGCTGCCACCAAAGCCACCATCGCCGAAACGAGGTGAAAACGACTGCGACTACTACTACGATGCCTCCGCCGCCGCGAAGCATAGTCGAAATCAACGATCTGTGTTGTGGTACAGTGGATATCGACTCGGAACGACAAACCGGGTACCGAGTTCGAATTCCAGTTGAATTCCTTGCATTCATTTACGCATTGTATTCTTAGGTAAGCCATTAATCCGTCTTTTCCCTCCAGTTATGGGTTAAATAATAGGACAGATTTAGTTCTATAGCCAGTCTACCGCAGAAAGCAATGACAACCTACTGCGTAATAACCTTCTGGCCAGTCAGCCTTGTCTCTTTCGAGACATGATCGCCTGAAGCGTGTATCACCTATGGCACTGAACTGACTGACTGAACATAATAGTTAGAAATATAATTAAAACTTCTACTGGGCATAAAGTGGGGGATCTGTTTTCTATTGTTCTGAAGTAATAAACTGATCCCCCATTAATTATACTTAATATAATAATGTAATATAATCTATCTTTTCTCCCATAGATTTGGTTCTATAGCCTTGGTCGGCAACCAGCCTACCGCAGAAAGCAATGACAACCTACTCCGGGATAATCTTCTGCCCAGTCAGTCATGTCTCTTTTGAGACATGATCGCCCAAAGCATGTATCACGTATGGCCCTTAACTGACTGACTGAATTACTGTTAATAGTTTTTTCATGTACTAGCTTATATTTATATTTATATATTTTTATTTGTTTTTATTTATTAGTTTATTATTATCATTTTTAATTTTTGTATATATGATTATCATTTTATTTTTATTAATATTATCCTTTTTTATTATTTCGTTATGTAGTTTTATATTTATTTCTCTTGTTATTATTATTATTTTATAATGTATTTTTATTTATTTTATGCTTATTTGATTTTATTTCATTATTTTGTTTTAATTTAATTTAATTTTTATTTTTATTTTTCATGGGACACCCGCGCCTATTTGGCTATAATAGACTATTCCATTACTATGTAAAGTAATGGTGGCATCTACGTAGGAGAATGTGCCGAGCAGCCGATCGGCAAGTCAGTCGTAGACTTCCGGTGACGACCCGGAAGTACCCATTGCTCATACTACGTCTTACGACGGTTGAGACGATTAACCTTTATTCTTGTATTGGATACTAATAACCTTTGTAAATACTATTTTCACGGAATACAACAATTAACCTATTCCTGTTGTTGAGTTATTTATTCTTACTCACGACATAACAATTTTCTAATTTTAAATTTGGATCTTAATTTAATTTATTTTTATTAATTTTATTTTTCCAATTTATTATATTAGTTCTAATGAATTTATGTTTTCCTGATGTCTTTTTTTAAATATTTTACGTTTTATAAATAATTTTTCTGTTAGTGTATTTGATTTCATCATTTTTTTAAAATGCCAAATGATTTAACTTCAAACAGTGTAACTGATGTTTATATCTGTGTGCAATTCACTTCCGGCCATAGTTTAAAATTTCTCATTCTTGGCCGTTTCCATTGTCTCTCCCCTTTCTTTCCGCTCTAAATTTTCACACTTTTTTCCTCTTTATTTTCCTCTTCACGTTCTACTTCTTCTGTATCTTTTTCCCCTTTCTTTTCCTTTCCTTGATTTCTTATCTTATTTTCTGATATTTTCTTCTCTCTTTCTTTCCTCAATTTTTAATATCTTTTTACCTCGTACAAAAAACGAAGTGTTGTTCTTATGAATCTTTTTAAATAAAACGTTTATTATCATCATTATTAACTACATGATGAGGCATTGTATCTGTCGAAACAAAGTACTTTGTAGTTTGTACATGTTCAAACATAATATATATATATATATATATATACGTGCTTAAAAAGTCTGCTTTCTTCTACCGAACGCCCATAGCACAGAGGTAGAATTGCCGACTGGCGCCAATTCGGTCGGGTTTCAGTCCTGAGTTAAAAGCAATCGGACTATATATATATATAGTCACCGACATACAGTCCTGTTTCTCTACTGGAGCAGATTTTAGCGTGTTATGAATATAGTGTAAACAAACGCCAGTAGCCAAGAACATTCAGTTAATTACTGAAGAACGATGCGTAAATAGCGGTGAGTAGCTAAGTTTTTAAATCTACAATTTCTCAATCAACGGACGAGAGCATCAATACTCATCTATATACAGTCCTGTTTCAGTAAGGCTAGGCATCCGATTGCTTCCAGCCGAGTATGAAATCCAATCCAACCGGAGATTCTAACTCTAAGCTGTCGGTGCACGACAGATTTTAACGGCAAAAAAATATGTTTTAAAGCTTTGGGCATCGGTTATATTGTTACAATATTGTTCATTGTTTTTAACAAATGGGGCCTCTCCGCAGCCAGTGGTTATCTTGATTACACTTTTCATAGTGAAACGAATTGGCCGAAGACGCAAAGTTGATAGATTTACACGTTCACTTGACTTGATCCCAATGAATTTCTTTTTTCTTTTTTATTGCTCCAACAACTTAAAATACAATTCTCAGTCAGTTAAGTGGCATACGTGATACACGCTTGGGCGATCATGTCTCGAAAGAGACATGACTGACTGGGCTGAAATTATCCCGCAGTAGGTTGCCATTGCTTTCTGCGGTAGACTGGTTGCCAGCCATGGCTATAGAACCTAATCTGTCCTGTTATTTGTCTCATAGATAGATGGGGGAAGAGATTTATTATATTAAGTAGTAATTAATGGGTGATCAGTTTATTACTTTAAAACAATAGAAAACTGATCCCCGACTTTATACCCATTAGAAGTAATTATGATTCCAACTATTATATTCAGTCAGTCAGTCAGTCAGTTAAGTGCAATACGTTAAACTACGCTTGGGCGATCATGTCTCGAAAGAGACATGACTGACTGGGCTGAAGATTATCGCGCAGTAGGTTGCCATTACTTTCTGCGGTAGACTGGATGCCGACCAAGGCTATAGAACCCAATCTGTCCTGTTGTTTAACCTATAACTGGAGGAAAGTGACTGATTAATACCTTTTCCGTGTGTATTTGCGCGTAAGTGAATGCAAGGAATTCAACTGGAATTCGAACTCGGCTCCCCGATTTGTTGTTCCGAGCCGATATGAACTGCATCACAACGCAGAATTCTCAACACATCTGAAAATTGAAAAATAATAATAATTAAGCAAACGAACCTTGTAGTTTCTTTTTAATCAAATTTATATATATATATATATATATATATAGGCACACACACACACACACACACACACACACATATATGTATATGTTATATATATATATGTATATGTTATATATATATATGTATATGTTATATATATATGTATATGTTATATATATATGTATATGTATATATATATATATATATATATATATATATATATATAATTTCTTTTTCATCTTTGATGGAGACAATGATAAATGAACACAACTTGCGTGCCATTTTGATTGCCAAATTCCGACCTAGTCCAGTGCGAAAAACGAACGGAGTTTGTGGAACATGAATCCACTTCATTAATCACCACATGTTTTAGTAGAAATATCTTTCTGAAAATAAAAATAAAAACATAATGAAAAATTTTAAAAATAGCATCTAAAGATCTTTTTAGCTCCACGAAAAAAATATAAAAAGACCATTTTCTCATTCTGAGTAATTAAAAATAAAAATTTAATAAAAATAAAAGTCAAAACAGAAAAATGTTCAATTTATAATAGATGTATTAGCTGGCTACAAACCCACTTTTCTCATCGGATAAAATTTCCAGTGGATGTAAACTGATTGAGAGAAAACATGACATTTTAAACAAATAAAAATAAGTTTAAAACTAAATATAATTATTTACATAGTTTGGATATTTGTCCTTGTTTTGTCTCTTATTCCCGATATTTCGGACTTCGTTCTCTCTGGCCGTCTTCAGGTGACTGGAATTTTGAACTGAACCTTTTATTTAGATCATTGTTCTCGTTCCATACGCCATACCACTTCCGCATGTTTTAGTTGACTCAACTCAAAAGTTATCAAACAATAAAGATAAACAAATATATTATTAAACAATTCGCCATTTTGTTGTTGTAAGGACTTTGCATTTTTTGTTGATTGTGTTAGTTGTTATCCTGTTAGTCTTGTAATAAAATAAGGAACCTTATAACATTAACTTCATTGTTATTTCTTTAAACGTCCAGATGATGGTGGACTTCTGAACGGAGTCGTCTGACGTCGAGACAATTTATTACAGTACATTTGATAGCATGGCCATCCTTTGAGATTTTCCATAGTTGTCTGGCCCACTCTCTCCAAAAAATTGCCGACTCCTGTACTAGAAAGAGCGATAAAAACCACTAAACCGGAAAAAATTACTTTCCTGAAAAATTGTTTTAAGAGAAAAAAAATTTTAAATTTCAACCGAAATACTGTCAATGAATGTCAAATATTTCCTTATAGGGAAACGGTTAATATTACATGAAGCATCGAATGAAGAGGAACTACTGATTTTTAAAAAAAATCTAATTTAAAGAGGGCAGTATTTTACAATGTATTTTTTTTTATTTTTAGTCACCATGCTTCTTTCAAAAACTTCCGACATTTTAATGTGAAAGAGATGGTTGCAAGGATACTTACCAAAAAGAGGTCATTCCTTTTCTTCTAGCGGCTTTGATGGCACACTCCCAATTTTACTCCGTGTCGTTGCACACTTAATGTTCCATTACCAATTAAAAACAGTTTACGCATTACATACGAAAATGTTTCAACAGGGAGTAATTAATCATGCCTGATTTTTTTGCAGTGCGTCTCACTGCAATTTGAACAAAGGCAAATGGAGTTACTTATGTGAAACAGACACAATTTAGCAAAAAAAAACAAAAAAAAAATGAAATAAAAAAAAACATGTTTAACTGACAATGATTACGAAATCCTTGGACTGAGTTCTTGTTAATAATTGGTAGTAAACAGATTTGATATCTGACTCAGTTGCCATTATAAAAGACAGTGCAATTTCTTAGACGGCAACAGAAGTAGACATCCATTCCTGCGATAAAATTCTAACTTTTGTCTTGAATCGCTTCGCAAAAAGATTAACGCCATGCCTAACTACACTCTCTACTACTTCAATGGCCGTGGACGTGCCGAAATCTGCCGTATGTTGATGGCCGCTGCCGGCGTCCCATACACCGACAAGAGGTTCGAATTCAACGAATGGGACAAATACAGAAATGGTAAGAGTTTTTTCCTTTTATCTTAATGGATTTTTTTGAAGTTTTTAATTATTAAAATGTTTTGATCTTAATTAATATAAGAAAGTGTGTCATTAAAATAAATTTAAAAAAAAATAACCTTAGATTTTTAGTCTAGTGATTCTTCATTATTCTCTCCCCAATTCCCTTTTTACTTTAACTTTTAATAAGTTACGCGTTTTTGCCATATTTCCTAAACCTTACTCCGTCATCCATTTGCTCAAACTCTTCAAGTAGGTTGTGCAGTGCTTTCTTCTGCACTTATTACCTTCAGCTGTGAGTATCACATTTTCGAAACCCTCTTTTTTCATTATATGAACCAGAAAGCTCAGTTTCCTTTTCATGATGTTAAGAATAAGTGTCGCCATTGTCTCTAGAACTTTGGCGTCGCTCACATGTTTGGTCCAGGCCATTCTCAGCACCCTTCTGTAAAACCACATTTTTATTGCCTTGATAGAAACCATCAGTAGACGAAACGCATTGACAAAGAAAACTTTCTTTTACTTTTATGCATACACTTATATCCTGTCTGTTTCCGAGAATAAAAATATATTAAAATTATAATAAAAATATATTAAAAAAAATATATTAAAAATTATAAGAATAATTTGATACAAGCAATTTATTTTTAAGTTTCTTTTTTGTTTCTATTTTGTCTTAAATTTCGTCGTAGCTCACATATTCTGTCCATCGTAAACTCGACATCCTTCAAATAAAATCTCTAAATTGACCTAATAAAATCTATTAGGTGACGAAACGTAACGGCAAATGAAATTTCTATTAATATGCATATACTTATATACTGTCTGTCTCTGAATATAAGCGATCGTTTTTTTTGCTGTTTCCCTAAAACTTCTTTATTCAAATGATCAGTCAAATATGCTCAGAATCCTTTTGTAGAACTAAGTTACTTTTACTTAAAGTCTTTCCATCGGTGTTCTTGACAGGCTCCAACGAAGAATCAGTAATGTGATAGGTACCGACTTGATGGCTCGACTACAGCCACATTCCCACCGACGGGATGTGGCTTCCTTTTGTTTGTTCTAGAAATACTTCCATCGCTTCTGTTCCAACGAACTTAAGTCACTAGTGCCTCTGCAATAGGTATTTACTCGTGCAACCAGATTGGCAACTGGGTCTAACCCATTCACAGTGAGTTCACCAAATGCAGACGAAAATTCTACTTCGCCTGCTTCTTTTCTCGCTCTTCCCGCCTGTGGAACTCACTTCCTTATTCTTGTTTTCTTGACGGCTACAACCCCCAGGAAATCAAATGATAGGTCAATACTCATCTCTTAACCACTTGACCCTAGTTCTTTCCTCACCACCCTGTATATCCTTTTCTTTCTCTCTACCTTTGCAACTGTCATCAAACCTGTATTCCCTTCCTTCTCTTGCTCCTTTCTAAATGGTTTGTCCTTCTCTTCACTCTCTTCTATCTAGTGCTTTTACTCTTATGTAGTCCCCTGCACATCAGGGGCGTTACCGCCTTGCTCTGGGTGATATGATTAAAAAAAATCAGATATTTATTTTCGAAATTATTTGTGATGAAAATGTTTTAATTGTAATTAATATGGAAGTACTACCCTGAACACTAGTTATTTTTATATTGATTTTTTTTTGTATATGATAAACTGAAAAATATAATAAAATAGAATAAAAATTTGAAATATCCACAATCTAGTAATGGACTGAAATGTCCTTAAAATTAGGAATAGCATCAATGGAAATATGTTAATTGTAATTATTATGAAATTTCTAACATTAAAAAAATTTATTCATAAAAATAATCTGGATTTTTATTTATTGGTTAAAAAAAATTCTGTTATGAATATAAAACCTTGTCAATTAAGGAAAAGTTTACAATGTCCTTAAATAAGATTCATAACTTATAGAAATACGTTAGTCATAATTAATGTTAATGGTCAATATTAAAAAATATTAACAAAAGATGTATTTAATATTGGTTTTTAAATAATCAAAGGTTGAAATCGCTGCAAGCAATAATTATTATTTATTAATTTTTTTAATTGTAATTAATATAGGAAGGTTAAATTTAAAACTATTTATTATAAAAGATATATGTGGATTTTAATATTTATTAGAAAAAATCATAAAAATAAAATGAAAATATAAAATATTGTCAACTCAGGAAAGGATTAAAATTTCTTTAAACGGAAATTATTGCTGAACATGTTTTAATTAATATAAAAAGTGTAACATTGAGACTATTTATTCAAAAAATAAACCTTGGATATTTAGTTCTTGATGAAGAGAGATATAATAAAAATAAACGAAATTAAAATATTTTAAACCCAGGAAAGATTTGGAATGCCTTTTTATTGATGGAAATGCTTTAATTTTAATTCGTCTCATGGTGAACATTGAAAAGGTTTATCTATAAAAAGTAACTTTGGATGCTAAATTTGAGATAAAAAGATGAATATTAAAATTAAAATTAACTTGTAAAATATCCTCAACCCAGGAAATGAATGGAATATCCTAAAACAAAAAATATTATTTATGGAAATACTTTAATTGTAATTAGTAACGATAGAGTAAAAACGAGGAAATACTTCAATTGTAATTAGTAAAGATAGAGTAAAAAAGAGGAAATACTTTAATTGTACTTAGTAACGATAGAGTAAAAACGATGAAATACTTTAATTGTAATTAGTAACGATAGAGTTAAAACGAGGAAATACTTTAATTGTAATTAGTAACGATAGAGTTAAAACGAGGAAATACTTTAATTGTAATTAGTAACGATAGAGTAAAAACGATGAAATACTTTAATTGTAATTAGTAACGATAGAGTTAAAACGAGGAAATACTTTAATTGTAATTAGTAACGATAGAGTTTAAAACGAGGAAATATTTTAATTGTAATTAGTAACGATAGAGTAAAAAAGAGGAAATACTTTAATTGTAATTAGTAACGATAGAGTAAAAAAGAGGAAATACTTTAATTGTAATTAGTAACGATAGAGTTAAAACGAGGAAATACTTTAATTGTAATTAGTAACGATAGAGTAAAAAAGAGGAAATACTTTAATTGTAATTAGTAACGATAGAGTAAAAACGAGGAAATACTTTAATTGTAATTAGTAACGATAGAGTAAAAACGAGGAAATACTTTAATTGTAATTAGTAACGATAGAGTAAAAAAGAGGAAATACTTTAATTGTAATTAGTAACGATAGAGTTAAAACGAGGAAATACTTTAATTGTAATTAGTAACGATAGAGTAAAAACGAGGAAATACTTTAATTGTAATTAGTAACGATAGAGTAAAAACGAGGAAATACTTTAATTGTAATTAGTAACGATAGAGTAAAAACGAGGAAATACTTTAATCGTAATTAGTAACGATAGAGTAAAAAAGAGGAAATACTTTTATTGTAATTAGTAACGATAGAGTAAAAACGAGGAAATACTTTAATTGTAATTAGTAACGATAGAGTAAAAACGAGGAAATACTTTAATTGTAATTAGTAACGATAGAGTAAAAACGAGGAAATACTTTAATCGTAATTAGTAACGATAGAGTAAAAAAGAGGAAATACTTTAATTGTAATTAGTAAAGATAGAGTAAAAACGAGGAAATACTTTAATTGTAATTAGTAACGATAGAGTTAAATCGAGGAAATACTTTAATTGTAATTAGTAACGATAGAGTAAAAAAGAGGAAATACTTTAATTGTAATTAGTAACGATAGAGTAAAAACGAGGAAATACTTTAATTGTAATTAGTAACGATAGAGTAAAAACGAGGAAATACTTTAATTGTAATTAGTAACGATAGAGTAAAAACGAGGAAATACTTTAATCGTAATTAGTAACGATAGAGTAAAAAAGAGGAAATACTTTAATTGTAATTAGTAAAGATAGAGTAAAAACGAGGAAATACTTTAATTGTAATTAGTAACGATAGAGTTAAATCGAGGAAATACTTTAATTGTAATTAGTAACGATAGAGTAAAAAAGAGGAAATACTTTAATTGTAATTAGTAACGATAGAGTAAAAACGAGGAAATACTTTAATTGTAATTAGTAACGATAGAGTAAAAAAGAGGAAATACTTTAATTGTAATTAGTAATGATAGAGTAAAAACGAGGAAATACTTTAATTGTAATAAGTAGCGATAGAATAAAAACGAGGAAATACTTTAATTGTAATTAGTAACGATAGAGTTAAATCGAGGAAATACTTTAATTGTAATTAGTAACGATAGAGTAAAAACGAGGAAATACTTTAATTGTAATTAGTAACGATAGAGTAAAAACGAGGAAATACTTTAATCGTAATTAGTAACGATAGAGTAAAAAAGAGGAAATACTTTAATTGTAATTAGTAAAGATAGAGTAAAAACGAGGAAATACTTTAATTGTAATTAGTAGCGACAGAGTAAAAACGAGGAAATACTTTAATTGTAATTAGTAACGATAGAGTAAAAACGAGGAAATACTTTAATTGTAATTAGTAACGATAGAGTAAAAAAGAGGAAATACTTTAATTGTAATTAGTAACGATAGAGTAAAAACGAGGAAATACTTTAATTGTAATTAGTAACGATAGAGTAAAAACAAGGAAATACTTTAATTGTAATTAGTAACGATAGAGTAAAAACGAGGAAATACTTTAATTGTAATTAGTAACGATAGAGTTAAAACGAGGAAATACTTTAATTGTAATTAGTAACGATATAGTAAAAACGAGGAAATACTTTAATTGTAATTAGTAACGACAGAGTTAAAACGAGGAAATTCTTTAATTGTAATTAGTAACGATAGAGTAAAAACGAGGAAATACTTTAATTGTAATTAGTAGCGACAGAGTAAAAACGAGGAAATACTTTAATTGTAATTAGTAACGACAGAGTTAAAACGAGGAAATACTTTAATTGTAATTAGGAACGACAGAGTTAAAACGAGGAAATACTTTAATTGTAATAAGTAACGATAGAGTAAAAAAGAGGAAATACTTTAATTGTAATTAGTAACGATAGAGTTTAAAACGAGGAAATATTTTAATTGTAATTAGTAACGATAGAGTTAAAACGAGGAAATACTTTAATTGTAATTAGGAACGACAGAGTTAAAACGAGGAAATAATTTAATTGTAATTAGTAACGATAGAGTAAAAAAGAGGAAATACTTTAATTGTAATTAGTAACGATAGAGTAAAAACGAGGAAATACTTTAATTGTAATAAGTAGCGATAGAATAAAAACGAGGAAATACTTTAATTGTAATTAGTAACGATAGAGTTAAATCGAGGAAATACTTTAATTGTAATAAGTAACGATAGAGTAAAAACGAGGAAATACTTTAATTGTAATTAGTAACGCTAGAATAAAAACGAGGAAATACTTTAATTGTAATTAGTAACGATAGAGTAAAAACGACCGTAACTTACATCACGTGATCTATTTCATTTGGCATTCGATTTAAAAACTAAGGCATTCAAATTGAATTATAAATCAATCAATTTAAAACAATGCAAGATTTTTGTTATCAATATAAAATGGCACCAGATTCATTGTCTAAGTTAAATTCGCAATTTCCGAAGAAAAGATGAGTTCAGATGAACAGAAAAAAGTCAAACATTATGCAGTACTAAAATAATAATTGCACAATTAAATTAGAATTAGTGAATTGTAAATCTATTTTTTAAATCTAATGCGTTAGTTTTTAAATGGAATGTTTTACAGGATTTATATTATTCGGACTATTGTCCTCATCTTTGTTGCCATTTGTATGACGTTTAATAATAGATCATTCTATTTGTCTATATTTCTGACATGAGGTAGTATTTACAGTATTTATATTATTCGGACTATTGTCCTCATCTTTGATGCCATTTCTATGACGTTTAATAATAGATCATTCTATTTGTCTATATTTCTTAGATGAGTTAGTATTTACAGTATTTACATTATTCGGACTATTGTCCTCAGCTACTAGTGATAGATTTATGAATGTGCAGGACAGATTCTAACGAGATAATTTCTCCCTCAGCACAGTGACTCAGTCTTCTTAGCACAAGATGTAGCTGTAGCGTCAGTGTAGTTTCATGTCGGTTGAAATAGTTGGCCCAAGGAGGCGCAGGGTATTGTTCTGCAGGAGACTAGAATCAACCATGCTGATAGCGGACAGATATGCTGTAAATATTATCTCATCTCAGAAATATAGACAAATAGAATGATCTATTATTAAACGTCGTACAAATGGCAACAAAGATGAGGACAATAGTCCGAATAATGTAAATCCTGTAAATACTACCTCATCTCAGAAATATAGACAAATAGAATGATCTATTATTAAACGTCGTACAAATGGCAACAAAGATGAGGACAATAGCCCGAATAATGTAAATACTGTAAATACTACCTCATCTCAGAAATATAGACAAATAAAATGATCTATTATTAAACGTCGTACAAATGCCAACAAAGATGAGGACAATAAACCGAATAATGTAAATACTGCAAATGCTACCTCATCTCAGAAATTTAGACAAATAGAGTGATCTATTATTAAACGTCGTACAAATGGCAACAAAGATGAGGACAATAGTCCGAATAATGTAAATACTGTAGATACTACCTCATTAATGGTAAAATTCTTTCTTACCAAAATGTATTTATTGTAATATTCTTCTTACAAAATTCTATTAATGTTAATATTTTTCTAATAAACATTTATTACTAATAATATTTTTACTTCGAAAAATGTATTAGTGGTAATATTTATTTCCTTGTAAAAATGTATTTCTGAATTTGTTTTTTCCGACAAAAATGTACAGCTGGTCATATTTTACTAACATTTATTGCACATGATATATTTTCGTTATAAAAACGTATGTCTCACAATATATTTCTTTATAGAAATGTATTACTGTGAATAATTTTTCTTTATAA
Source organism: Ascarosepion bandense (assembly GCA_037127315.1). Taxonomy (NCBI): domain Eukaryota; kingdom Metazoa; phylum Mollusca; class Cephalopoda; order Sepiida; family Sepiidae; genus Ascarosepion; species Ascarosepion bandense. The sequence goes on from JBBBDQ010001188.1 coordinate 1,489,654, forward strand.
AAACGTCGTTAATAAACATTTAAATAGAAAGTCCAAAAATATATTTTTGGTGAACATGCTCATTGATACTAAAGGATATAGAATAGCAGCTGTTTATGATAATGTTCAGTTTACGATTTCATATTAAAAAAAAGGGATCAGTTCAAAAATTTGGCCGGTGACAGTGTAACTGTTCCATACGTGAAAAAGAATCCTGCTTGCCAACCTCTGTCGAATTCTTTCGAGATGTCCAAAGCAGAAGTTCGTTATCACAATATTTCTTTTTTTTTTCAATAAAATCTGCAAAGCTACAATAATATGGCAAACATGGACCATCGTAGCTGCGAAAAAAAGGAGTGTCAAAAGAACCGCATTTATTTTAACTAACTTCATTGCCACTTCCTCAGCTATGTGTATTGTTTTAAAAAATGTTGATTACATTCGTGATAAAACCGAAACTTATCACGAAAACTAAATTATAATTTTTTTTCTTCTTGAGAATATTAAACACTATTTATTTATTAGATTGTTTATTTACAAGAATAATTTTATATTTACATCATTCTAAAATTAATGCAATTAAAACGAATTCGATGCAATATTTATTCATTCACCAATTTATGAGGAAATATTAAACACTTTATTTGATTGTTTATTTACAAGAATGATTTTATATTTACAACATTCTAAAAACTAATACAATTAAAACGAATTCAATGCAATATTTATCATTCACCAATTTATAAGGAAATATTAAACAATATTTATTAGATTGTTTATTTACAAGAATAATTTTATATTTACAACATTCTAAAAACTAATACAATTAAAATGAATTCAATGCAATATTTGTCATTCACCAATTTATAAGGGAATATTAAACACTATTTATTAGATTATTATTTATTATTTACAAGAATAATTTTATATTTACAACATTCTAAAAACTAATACAATTAAAACGAATTCAATGCAATATTTATCATTTACCAATTTATAAGGAAATATTAAGCACTATTTATTTATTACATTGTTTATTTACAAGAATAATTTTATATTTACAACATTCTAAAAACTAATAGAATTCAAACGAATTCAATGCAATATTTATCATTCGCTTATTTATAAAAAATGTTAAACACTAATTGTTTTTTAGATTTTTGTTTCCAAGAATAATTTTCTATTTGTAACATTCTAAAAACTAATAGAATTAAAACGAATTCAATGCAATATTTATCATTCACTAATTTATCAGGAAATATTAAACACTATTTACTTAGTAGATTTTTATTTACAAAAATATTTTTAGATTTACAACATTCTATAAAAAGTAATTCAATTAATAGGAATTCAATGCAATATTTATCATTCACGATTTTATTAAAAATATTAAACACTATCTACTTTGTAGATTGTTTTTTACAAGAATATTTTTACTTTTACAACGTTCTTAAAGCTAATACAAATGTATTCACATTGATGCCATGCAATATTTTTCATTTAGCAATTTATATATATAGAAACAATTTTGATTCATAAATTTAAAATATTTCTTACATTTTAAAAATATGTGAAGCAACTATGACTCCTTAGTTGTTACCATTATATAAAGTTCGAATCAATTGGCAATTATCTGATGATTTGCCGGCCGTTACAACTGACAAGATAATAAATAAATTGTGTTTATTATTTTGCTTGTAAGTTCTTGCCAACAAAGAAAGTAAATTAAGCATTTATTATATTTTGTCATCGACATTATACAACGAACATCACTAAAGATCTAAGCAGTTAAACTGAAAACAGAGCCAATGATAAAAAATCATTTCTTCGTAGGCACCGAAGTCCATGTTTCCAATAATATAATTTTTGTTCAACTTGTACAGCGTGACTATTCTAAAGACCCTAGATGTTATGCCAGGATTCGTCATCGGAGGCCACAATTTGAACAACATAAGGTACGCAGATGATACAGTGCTGATAGCAGACACGGATAGGATACTACAAACATTCTACAGAAGGTAGCTGAAGAGAATTGGCATGACGAATGATGCATTCTAGAGTATTGAGAGACAGGAAAATTTCGCTAGAAAGAAAGAAAGAAGAGAGTACTGGATTGCTATATCATGTCAGTTTTTCAATATGGCAGTGAATGCTGGACAATCACATCAAAGATGAAGGAAAAACTTGAAGCGACTATAATGTGATTCTACAAAAGGATGCTGCGGATATCATAGATCGAGAATGTGAGCAATGATGAAGGTTGGAAAGGATAGAAATGAAATAGAAAATTAATACTGAGCATCAGGAAGAGACAGCTAAAGCTCCTGAGACATGCAATGAGGAAGGAGGGCTTGGAAATTCTCATACTAACAGGCCAGACAGAAGGAAGGAGAGACAGGGAAAACATCGTGTAACGAACTTAATGGGCCTGAGAGGAGAAAGCGTGCTAAGAGCCACCAGGGATAGGGAGACGGGGAAGGCCATGATCGCCTACGTCCTGAAAGGACAGGGCACATAGAAGAATAAGATATATGCCAACTGTTTATAAAATATTATAATGTTGCTATAAAATGTGGTGGGTCAATTTATTATTATAATTAATACAGAAACGATCCCTCTTTTTGTGGCCATGCTAGTTTCTATTTATTTATATTCTAGATTTATTGGCTTGAGCAGGTGGATGACAGAACGGGGATTGCGTGGTGTAACAGGAGAATGCGTGCTAAGAGCCACCAGGGATAGGGAGACGTGGCAGGCCATGATCGCCTACGTCATGAAAGGACAAGACAGAACGAAGAAGAAGAAGAAGAAGAAGTTTTATGGGCTCTAGATCTGTTGTCTTATGTCTATGAAGAATAAAAACTATTTTATTTTTGTCTGATTAACTTTGACCATTTCCAATTATTATTTCTTCAATTTATTTTCTTCCAGATATGCCCAGCTACTGTGTCCCAGTTTTGGACATTGATGGCCAGAACAAGATGCCTGAAACCATGGCCATTGCTAGATACTTGGCCAGAGAACACGGTAAGGAATGTACATTAGGATGTTCGACTCTTTTAAAGTTTCGCTGCAAGAAAACTAAATACACTTGCATTTTTACTGAAAAGAAAAAGAAACAAGTTAAGACATATTGTTGATTATTGAATAATTAATTAATACGGTCCGCTCAAATTAGTTAACTTACGTCAGAAAATGAAAATTCTTTGTATTAAATTATTCTTATTAAAAGAATCCAGTAAAAAAAAACATCAATTTGATTAATTTTAATTCTGCTTTACGCGGATTATTTAGAGAAAAGTCGATAGTTTAAGAAATTCAAATTCATATTCAGAGTATATAGCAAAACAAATACAGCATAAAACACGGTAAAAGTTATGGAAACCTGTGATTTTTACACACACACACACACACACACACACACACACACACACACACACACACACAAAACAAAAAAAAAACAAAAAACAAACAAAAAACAAGAAAAAAAACAAAAAACAAAAACAAAACAAAATAAAACAAACACACACAGATATATATACTACCGGCCATAATTATTAAGCCACCCAAGTTTTAAAAAATGTTATGTATTTCATGATTTCATGCTATTTTTAGTGTTTATTGCCAAGTGGATAATTCTAAATGAAAATAAAATGGTTTCTTTGTTATTACTTTGCAAAATTTTACAAGGCAGCCAGGAAGCATTTGCTTAGGTCAGCCAATAAGAAGAAGAGACTAGCATGGGGAAGAGAGCACAAAAACTGGACACCAGAACAGTTCATTTGATGCACATTTTATGGTGCAGTATTAACAAAAGAACCATTCTATTTTCATTTAGAATTATCAACTTGGCAATAAATAGTAAAAATAGTATGAAATACATCATTTCTTCTAAATTAGGGTTGCCAAAAAATTATGGCCGATGGTGTATATATGTACGCGTTTCAACACACACACACACACACACACACACACACACACACACACACACACACACACACACAGAGTTATGTACATGTGATTTTTCATGATGTACGAGTATATTTTATATATATTTATGTGTTTTTAATTTTTTAAAGATTATTTTTAATTAATTCTCGTATTTGGTATACTAGGGACGCAGGTTCGAATACTGCCGGAGGACTCATATCTTCTTAATAAGATTTCTCAATTATTCAGGCCGGTAGATATAAATAAATATACTGTTTAATTATATATATATATATATATATATATATATATATATATATATATATATGTAATTAGATTTGTTTTTTATTGAAAATTAATATAGCTTACATTGTGACACGAAAATTTCTATATTTCGAGATTTTAACTCATCATCAGGCAATGTTAGCTCATCGTTGTGAAAATAATTTTCATTTGAATATAAGAAACTCTCCTGCCCACGCTGTGTTCTTTGATCTCAGGAAAGTCTCGTTGAAAACCCGGTAGTCGTTTCTATACCATCTCAAACCAGCCCGGAAACTTGTGTACACTTGTGTTAAAAAAATAAATAAATACGGCGCCAAAAAAATAAAAAAACATAAATGTGTAAGTTCGAAGACACCTGAATGACTTACGAAAAAAGTCTTTATATATATATATATATATAATAATAAAACAGAATGTACAATCGCCGAATTTCAAAGTTTACAATGGAGAGAACGATTTGTTAAGTAATCAGAGCTTTCAATTTTCCAAATAAAAAAAAGTCTTTTCATAACAGTGCGAAGTTTTCTTTAAAAATAATCAGAGAGAAGCTTTACGGAAGCTTTCCGAAAATAACCGAAGGGGAGCGACGTGTCGGCTGCGGTGGGGTCGTTTGGTCTCTGTCGCTCGACTCGGCTCCCCAATTTTTCGTTCGAAGCAGATATCCACTGCACCACAACGCACATCCAACCCAAAAATATAGCATACCTTAAAACTATATATATATATATATATATATATATTATAATTTAGAACATGTTCAAATTACAGTCTACTACAAAGTGTACATATTATTTCAACATTGAAAGCATAATGTCTCATCAGGTAGTAACCGCTGTTCATTAAAGGGAGATGAAAAATTCCGTAATATTGGTAAGCTATTGTGTTCGAAGTAAGTGGGTCTTGACTGGCTAACAACCAAGTTTGTGTAGATCAGTTTGCCCATAAAGCTTAAAGCGTCCTGTTTGTTTTTGTTTTTTGCGAAATATTCAGAGCTGTTCTTAATTTTTACCAAAATTACCATATATGTTGTTATAAAGGGTATTATTACGCGTATTATTATTTATTATTATTATTATTATTATTATTATGACGCGTATGATAACACAATAAACATAAAAAATAATAATTGTACAATAATTGCGTTCCGTTAAGTTTGATATGTTGATTTTAATTTTCAGGTTTCTATGGCAAGAACAACATGGACATGTTCAGGATTGATTACATCTGCGATTGTTTCTATGAAATCATGCACGATTACATGAGGTACTTCCATGCCAAGAACGGCCGTTTCTGGGTAAGTGTATTTCGGGGAAACATATTAAGTTATTTCTGAATTTGTGGACTCATTCTTTCCCTCTCTCTCTAAATATATATAAGGAGTGAGTGAGAGAGGGATTGGGAGTCCTTTTCCAAAATATTGACACGGCAATGCTATTTTTTATTCACTGAAGACATTTGGGTTTAAGATCAAAAGATGAATTTTCAAACAAGAGTTAAGAATTTCAGCTTTTATTTCCTGTTATTTATATTTAGATGTGGTAAACAAATTCGAACATACAACCTTTTGTTTGAAGCCACCCATTGTAAAAGAAGCAAAATTACTGGAACAGGTGACTAACAAGTTCTTCTATTTGCAAGGTATTGCCTTTCATATTGAGGGCTTAAATATTGAACAGCCCTGAATGAATTTTGTCTTAGCCATGGGTTTAACCTGTAACAACTGCATTACTTGTTAAAAACAATGAACCGAAATGAAAACGAGAGAACTGTGTCGAGAATCAAGCCATTTTGAAGCTAAGAAAACTGTTCAGAACCATTGCTTAAACATTGAACATAACCAACACAACAATGTGCTATGTCCTGAAAAACAAAGGAATTAAGAGTGCTATGACTAATATACATATAGCAGGTCGGCCAAGGAAAACAAAAGCCGTTGGAACATTGTGAGAGCTGTAAGAATAAAACAAAAAAATTAAAGAAAGTTTTTTACTGCATTATCGCAATGACCGTAAACATACTGCCAAGATGTTAAAGTAGACAGTTTAGGACTGTTCAAGAATCTCTACTGGCAGCAAACGGCCTGCATACGGACAGGTAACGACCTCAGTAGATACACAAAGATAGAAAAAGGCGTAAGACAAGGATGTGTCTTTTCACCGGATTTGTTCAACCTATACAGCGAGAATATTTTGAGGACCCTAGATGACACACCAGGATTTGTTATTGAAGGCCACAACCTGAACAACATAAGATATGCGGACGATACAGTGCTGATTGCGGACACGAAAAGGAAACTACAAGATCTCATACAGAAAGTAGCAGAGGAGAGTGACAAGAAGGGACTACAAATAAACTTCAAGAAAACTGAGTGCATGGTCATCAGCAAAAGATACAACCCAAAATGCCAAATACAGGTGGGGGATAACAGAATCAAACAAGTCCAAGAATTTAAGTACCTAGGAAGTGTTCTAACAGGAGATGGAAAGTGCGACACGGAGATCCGAAGGCGAATTGGCATGGCAAAGGACGCGTTCCAGAAGATGAGCAAAATACTAACACACAGGAAGATCTCAATAGAAACGAAGAAAAGAGTGCTAGACTGCTACGTGATGTCAGTTCTTCAATACGGCTGTGAATGCTGGACAATATCATCGAAAATGAGGACAAAACTGGAAGCGGCCGAAATGTCAGAAGGATGCTACGGATATCGTGGACTGAGCATACAAGCAACGACGAGGTGTTAGAAAGAATGGCAACAAAAAGGAAATTGATGCTGAGCATCAGGAAGAGACAACTGAAGTTCCTGGGACATGCAATGAGAAAGGAGAGCCTGGAGAACCTGATACTGACTGGACAAATAGAAGGAAGGAGAGACAGAGGAAGGCAGCGGATAACATATTTGCAGGGCCTGATCACGTGCATGACGGAACGGGGGTTACCAGGAGCAACAGGAGCAAACATACTGAGAACCACAAGGGATAGGGAGAAGTGGATAGCCATGATCGCCTACGTCCTGAAGGGACAGGGCACATAGAAGAAGAGGAAGAACCAGCCTTTAATTCAATAAAGAATTCACCAAATTTTCTGAAGAGGAGAACCACATCGAAACAAGAACTGAATTAAAATTCTGGAAGAGTATCATAATTGAGGAATGGATAACGTTAATAATTCCAGATGAACTGAGTCATAATGCAGTTATTGCATGCAATATTTATGCAACCAAATACTGTCTATGTAAGATGCACAACATATTATGAAGAAAGAGATAACTGGTGAAATTTAAATTTATTACGATGACGACACATGCTAATGAAGTTGTTACGTTTATTAAGAAGTAGACTCTGCTATTAAAATTTTAAAATCTTAATTTTTTCGGCTAACGTTTATCACCTAGGCTATTAAGAGTAGGTACCGTGCCTATCAGTTTGCATTTTATATGTTGGTTTAGGCCTTCTTCCTTCAATCCCCAATATTTTCCGGATGGGGCAGTGATATCTTAACAACATAGAGCTAATAAAGGAGCGCCTTTGCGTATAAAATCTTACATACGTTAGAATTTAAATTTGGTAAATCCAAAGCCATTTCCCACCTAGAACCCCTAACTCAATGGTTAAACCAACTGCCTCCCATTATCAAAAGAAAATTACTACTAC